>JAHSPS010063781.1:1955-22774 GCA_033628365.1 Calidris temminckii | reverse complement strand
ACCACATCACACCCACCCACAAACCAATAATCTTGGTCACTAGAGCATGCCCTGAAGAGCCATGTCTACACATTTCTTAAATACCTCCAGGGATGGCGACTCCACCACCTCCCTGGGCAGGCTGTTCCAGTGCCTGACCACCCTCTCAGGAAAGGAATTCTTCCTAATATCTAATCTAAACCTCCCCTGCCGCAACTTCGTACTGTTTCCTCTGGTCCTGTCATTATTGCCTTGGGAGAAGAGGCCAACACCCACCTCTCTACAACCTCCTTTCAGGTAGCTGTAGAGGGCAATGAGGTCCCCCCTCAGCCTCCTCTTCTCCAAACTAAACATGCCCAGTTCCCTCAGCCTCTCCTCATAGGACCTGTTCTCCAGACCCCTCACCAGCTTGGTGGCTCTCCTCTGGACACGCTCCAGCACACCTCAGTGTCCTTCCTGTAGTGAGGGGCCCAGAACTAAACACGATGGCACGATGACTTCCCTACTCCTGCTGGCCACGCTATTCCTGACACAGGCCAGGATGCCCTTGGCCTTCTTGGCCCACCTGGGCACACTGCTGGCCCATGTTCAGCTGGCTGTCCACCAACACTCCTAGGTCTTTTTCTGCTGGGCAGCTTTCCAGCCACTCTTCCCCAAGCCTGTAGCGTTGCCTGGGGTTGTTGTGACCGAAATGCAGGACCCGGCACTTGGCCTTATTAAACCTCAAAGTTATCTATAACTTAAAAGTTGGGTACTGTCTGGAGACAGGAAAGCTATAGGTTTGTACCTTCTCTAGAGTAACCTGTCTGTGCTTTATTCTTTACAAATGCTCAAATACTTGAGCTGCTACATAAAACCAGCTTCGAGTGAGCCCTCGTCAACTTCTATAGAGATTTCTAAGATAGATATAGTCCTGCATTAAGTAAGGTATCTTCTAAATGTAATGAGTAAGGTTTACAAATCATGGGAAGAAACAGAATTCAAGGAAGTCACTTAGCAGGTATCTTTTTGTGAATATCAAACTGAGATACACCTCTCTCAAGGCACTTCTTAGGAGCATAAACACCTGATTAAGGATTGTGGATTCCATTTCAGAAGTTATTCAAACAAAAGTTCGGTACAACTACTCAGAACACAGAGGTTACAAAGTCCCTTTTCGATCTCAGCTTTGAAATGTGTGGATGAAAGATGCCATAGAAAAATTATCTATTATTAATAGCAGTCCATTTATTTTTTTATTATTATTTATTTTATTTTTATTGTAATAGCTTCATTCTTTTAATCTAATACTTGTGCTCAAACGTTTATTCTGAAACTATTTTCCCCCCTTTAATTCAGTCCATCTTTCAATCTGAGTCTGATTCATCCCAACTAACCTTAAGCTCGGAACTGAGATTCCTACTTAACTGAGATTCTTCACAGGGGGAAAAAAAGTAATATTACCTATCCTAAATAGTTCATGGATACAGGCACGTCTAAAGACTGATTTTCCTAAAGTACAGTGAATATGTACATTTGTTTTGTCCATTAACAGTGAGAACAAAAAATGCTGACATTTACATGCAAACTCCTTCCCCATAAAAGCAGTCTAACATGCTCTAAATTCTTCACTGCTACATCAGAAAGATATGTAGATTCATGGATTTTAAGGTCAAAAGAACTCACAGGATCATAAAAAAAATTAGACTTGAAGTAACCTTTGAAAATTATCCAACCATATGCTGAACACAAAGAGCTGCAGAGATCTAGATCAAGTTGTTCAGCTTCTCTTTCAGACAAGTTTTGAACATGTCCAAGGATGAAGACCCTTTTCATCTCTCTTAGCAATCTGTTTCAGTGCTTAACAATTTTTATTGTGCCTTTTTTTTCCTTATATCCAATGAAAACTTCCCTTGCTGCAATTTGGGACCATGGCCTGCTGTCCTTTCTCTGTGTATCTCTGAGAGGAGTCTAGTTCTATCATCTCTATCGTGGCTGTAGGTGAAGACTGGAATAATACTCCCCCTTACCCTTCTGTTTTCCAGACTAATGTACATATAATATACTCCAGCCTTCTGCTTTGGTCATCCTTTTCTGAACTCACTTTTTTTTAGTGTAAGGCCAAAATTGGACACAAGACTTTAGATGGTACACCATGAGTGTTCCAGGTAGAGGGTAATAGTCATTTCCTAAAACTTACTGATTACACTTCTGTTAATGCAGCTCATTATGTGGTTAGCCATGGTTGTCAAGAGGACACACTGCTAACTTGCGCTATCAAGAGTCCTGGTCCTTTCTTGCAGAGCTGCTACCTAGCTAGCTATTCCCCAGCCTGTACTGGTGCATGTGGTTATTTTGCTTTGATGAGGGCACAGTTTATCCTACAGTTCAGACTGCTGGCAAAGGTATTAATCTGCCATTACTGATCCCTGAGGAAGTTCATCGCTGACTGTCTGCCTGTTGGTCTTCAGACTACTGACTACCAGTCTTTGACTCTCATAGTTCTGCCAGTTTTTCACCCACTTTTTAAGCAAGCCATCCAACCCATATTTCTATAATTTGGATAGAAGGAAACTCTTTCAAAGTGAAAATTTGGGAAACTATTCCAAAAGCCTTGCTATAAGGTAAATAGTATTCACTGCTCTCCTCTTGACCAGGGAGACAGTCATTTCATCATAAAAAGCAATCGAGTTGGTCAAGCATGATTTGCCCATCATAGATATGTGCTAGCTCTTCCCAATAACCTTCTTGTTCTTGAAATGACTGGCAGTATCTTCTGTGAGGGTTTTGCTCCATAATTTTCCCTGTGGTGGATGTGAAGCTGTAGTTCCCTGAATCCTCGTTCTTACCCTTTTCAAAAATATGACATTTACCTTTATCCAGTCATAGCCATAATCTTTCAACGATACTAGAGTTACTTTAGAATAGTATCAACCCGGTTGCCTCAGCCCCTTTGAATATGTCCAATCACAATTCATGGACTTTTACGTAGCCCATTTATTTAATTTGCCTCTATCTCTGTTCTACTTTACTATGGGTAGTACTTCTCTCTCCTAAACTTTACTAATAGGCACAGAAACCTGGGAGTAGTCTTTGCCAATAACAAATGAGGCAAACATTGAATACCTAAGCTTTTCCTGCAGTCTTCAGCACGAGGACTCCTGTCCTATTCAGTAGCAGGTCCACATTTTCCTTGGTCTCACTCTTGCTGACAGTATTCCTTTCTCTTGCTGACAGCGTTGGCCTTTACATCCCTCACCAGTTTTAACTCCAGCTGGGGTATGGCCTTCTTAATTCAGTCCTGGATGCCTGGACAATGTTTCTGTGTTATTACTCATCGTTCCACATTAATCCAAGCTGGCCTATGGCCATGCCTATCTGTTTTGTGTAGATCAAGATGGATCATTCTGGTGCTTTGAGGAGGCTGCCCTTGAAGATTCTGTCTTTCAGGGCAGCCTCCTAGCATTCCCTAAACAAACCAAAACCTACTCTCCTGAAACACAGGATCTTTACATTGCTCTTACCTTCCTTGCTTCCCTCAATGCCACCTCATGGTCACCACAGCCGAGGCTGCAACTCACTTTCCTGACCAGTTTTGCTTTATCTGAATAGTGTATAACATCTCTCTTATTTGGTCCATTCAGCATCTGCAACAAAAAAATGATTACAGCAGCCTAGCTTAACCTTCTGAGTAGCATCAGCCAGAGAATTTCATCCTTGGCTCCAGTGTTGAGCCTGATAACTTCTCTTTGATTAAAGCATCTTTTCCAGAAAGGCATTCAGTATTGATCTGAAGCCCCCAAAGCGGTGAATAAGCCACTTTTGTAGATAGTTTGCCTTCTTCATTAAAAATGTATGCTTATTTTTTATTTTGATTCACCTGACTTTACCTTCCAAATTTGGTTAATCTTCTATTCTTTTCTGCTAGGACAAAGACTCCTTTGCCAATTTTTTTTACAAAGGTGCTTACATAGAAAAATCATGATAGTGCAGTAAATATGGATGATCAAGTTTTCAAGCTGGGATAACATCTTTAAATATTTTTTGCTTTCTGGAACTTGGAAGTGTAAAACTTTCAGTAAGGAGAAAGAGCAGTGACTCTTGATGTATCTAAAAGTTTGTCTAAAGGCTTGAGCTAGTTCATTCAGGCATTCACTGAGCCAATTCACTCATTCCTTGGCTCTATTGTTTATTTAATAAGCATTACTTTGGGCCTCAGATAAGACTTGAGCTGGAAAGTAATAGTATAACCTTATCAGAAGCAGAGTGTAGCTTCTGAAACAATGACTTTTACATAGAGAGTATGATAAATGAAAGCACTTTCCTCTTGTTTAAGAAACTAGGTTTTTATGAGTTTATTGTAGGATATTTAGAGAGATGGAGAAATCCTTTATTTGAGTTTGTAAATTTTATTGGCACTAGTCTCCTCATCTTCTTTTTTAATCCTGGGATTTATTGCTTTTTATTTCAAAGCAATAAGAACTCGAGAGAAAATTCTCAGCACAGTGTTTTCTGCTCAGGTGTAGAAGGGCTTTTTTGGCTTTCCTTTTCTTCAGTTTAGCTGACATATTGAACCTAGATCTTTATGCATCTGTGCTAGTAGTCATTTAAACACAGGATTTTAAACTTCATCATTTAGGAGGGGTTTTTGGTTGGTTGGTTTTGGGGAATTTGGCAGGTTGGGTTTTTTTGGCCCCAATAAGTATCTTTCTTTGATTTAGTTTTTATGAAATTAATTTAACTGCAGGCATTTTAAAAATTTCCTTCCTCATTTCTTATTCTTTTTTTTATTGTTGTTGTTGAATTCTCTCCTATATTTAGTCAGCCTCTTTAGTTTTCCCAAACTTGTATGCTATTTTTAAAAGCAACTTTAAGCTTTGGAATTAAACATATTAAAGTATCCTCAGAATGATGGATGGCAATTTCCTGAGCTCAATTAATCTGTAATGCAAACTGATTTCATTATGTTATTGTCACAATTTAAAAAGTCACTGAATAGTTTAAAAAAACCTTATTTTTCTTTCACTTATTAATATGAACAGCAGCTATGAACTTCATTTTGAATGTTGGATTTTTTTCTTACACATAGTAAAAGTAGAAAGGTCAGTTTAATGTCCTGAGCTTGTTTAATTCAAATTTCTGTGTTAGCTTCTTGAGTGCAGACTTTAGCATAGGATACTAGCTATCTGAGAGTTGTCTAAATGGGAAAAGCCAGGTAACACTGGTGGAACAGAAAAGAGTCTGAGCAGTCCTACGGCTGAAAGATTATGCTAACTCTGAAGTCTGGTCTGGGGACTTTTGCCATCATTAGGCAGCTCTGCTTCAAAGTCAGTGGATTATGATTTGACTTGGTGTAATCAAGGATGGGATCCTCTACAAACAGCAGTGAGTGGAAGCATCATTTACTTCTGGAGTGTGCTACCAGCATGCTTCTTAAGTGCAGACAGGCAAAAAATGCTGTGTGAATTTCAGTTTCTGTCAGTAGGTCACTTCACTTTCCACTTCTCACATAGCAACTTTGATAAATTTACAGTACTGCAAGGCATCAATGACCTAAAACAATGTCCAATGGAATTAAACAGCATAAAAGGAAAAATGTTTCAATATAGGTAGATGAAATTCATTTACTCACTGAAGCTTTGTCAATCTGTATTAGTTTTCTAGATAATAGTGTAGAATCCCCCTAGCATCATCAGTGAGAAAGAAGCATTTCTCTAAGTTCACACATCTATTCTCAAAGTGGCATGGCAAGTACATGGAAAAATCTCATATAAAACTGAATTTCTTTTCAAGATCTGCAAATGGAACCAAAATGATTACCTTAAGAGAGATGCCAAACAAATTTATTATGCAATAACATATTATATCCATAAACTTTTGTTTTATTAATTTTTTTTTATTGAAAGAAGGAATCCTTTTATCTCTATTGAACTAAACAGATTATCAAGTGTTATGAGCACCAACAAACTGGAAATAATAACTCTTCCCTTTTTGACCCAGTCCACATCCCATGGAGCATCCCATCATGAAAATACAACTGACAGCTTTTTGTCCTTTTCCTAGTCCATATGTTTCTGTACAGTTAACCTGCAAATGGGTCCTGATCCTCTTGGACTGAAGGACAGGATATTTTTCTATAAAGCAGGAATTCGACAATGAATTTGTTCAACTGAATTTGCAACTGTTGGCAAACAAGTTTCTGCAGTTAGCAGAAAATACAGTCTTCAGCTTTATTGCAGCTGTAAAAAACATTACGTTGACAAGAGCTCTCTGCTTCAAATGCTTGACTTTACTCTGTCATTAAATTAGCCATCAAGAATCACATTTGCTAATGAGCGTCATATGAGATGTTGTCTTTCTTAAAGTTAAGTATTTCAGTATGCCAAGGTGACTTCAAGGAGGAAACGCACTTAACTTATTGTTCATTTGAAGGGCTTTTCTTGTGGACAGCATGATTATCTCATCTTATCAGGGAGGTGGCCAGAGGTTAGCTTTTGTTCTATCTTTGTCCTTTTTCATCCAGCTCCAGTTTCCTACTCATTCTCTGCCAGAATACAAATCAAGGCAATGATGTGTGTTAGACAACATGTCCATCATCTTTCTGGCGTGCATCTCTATCAAGCTATAGTAAACCAGAATCCTTCATAACAGTGAAGTGAATGCAGTATTGATACAATCAAATCATGGTAGTGAATAAGGTTTCTAAACCAGATACTGGGCTGCTGTGTTTAGAAACAGCTCACACTGTATCAAGATACTTGGGATGCTCATCTAGGACCTCAAAAATGAGGATTTTCCTTTGCTTGCTATAGGTCTTTTGTTTGACTTGGAGCTGCCATTATGTAAATGCCTATCTCCCAATGATTCTTAGTATCTTAGGTCTGGCCTTTATTATGATCCAGTTCTGCACGTTCAACTGGTATTTCTATTCAACTATATGCTATTTAAACTGATATTCAGACATCTGTCAATAAATACGTGACAAAGGTAGATGACAAGACAAAACACAAACCAACTAAGCTAAATTTACAATATAGTTAAGTAGCTTTCATTCTGAGGCAGGCAAAGATTATGCTTCTACCTAAATTCTTCAATTCTGAAGCTTCCATTCTGACTGTCAAGTCCCAAACTAAAAACCCCTAATACCTTGCTGGCACCTCCAATGTTTTCATAGAATCATAGAGTTTTACAAGACTCTGTCCTACATAAGAATCACACAGAACCACAGAATGGTAGGGGTTGGAATGGACCTTCAGAGATCATCTAGTCCAACCTCCCCACCAAAGCGGGTTCACCTCGAGCAGGCTGGACAAGAATGGATCCACGCGGGTTTTTAATATCTCCAGAGGAGACTCCACAATCTCTCTGGGCAGCCTGTTCCAGTCCTCCAATCATGGCTGTGATTGTAAGGCCTTTTGTAATGATAGTCATTAGCTCTACAATAATCATAGGTAGAAGTAGGCAATCTAGAATATGGAATAGACAGCCTCGGGCTTTTGAACAACATGTTGATGGATCCCCAATTATAAATCACACTGAACCAGATAATGTAATCTATAAAATGATGCAAGGTTTTGCCCGCATGCTCAATTTTTCTCATGTGACTACCTGTCTGCCTCTACCACATACCCCCACTCAGGGGCTCCTTCCAGCGGATATGGGTAAAAATTTGGACTGGCTCTGGAATCAAAATAAATCTATTATTTGGGGTGAATTTGAATGGAGGTGGCCATTTAACAATACACTAAATCGAACTTTTGTTTGGAGCTTAAACTGTTCCTATGCCCCTCTTTGTCTGGACAACAAGACTGTGGGATGTAGAGGCAAACAACCACAATTCTTCCAACAGCCGTGTTCCAAACACCCTTGGGCAGACACACGTTATGGGGAGAAGCCATACTGGGGGAAACGTTTAGTCCTGAGGTATGTGGAACCGGTAAACAGCCAGTGGTGTTTTGAGTTTCCTTCAACACCCAGTAATTCATGTACATGGTTCAATGTAAGGCAGGGGCCACCTGCTGATCGTTTATGGTCTCACATCCATGAGGACAAAAGAGATGACAGGAAGGATTGCTATCCTTGGCGGTCTCGGCAAAAGGCTTCAGTTCAACCCAGTGTAAAAAGCCCACTGTGGAATTGCACAAATATTATCAATTGTACCACTGGCAGGAATCTGCAAAACAGTTGGGTGTGGTTAATCCCTTCATTACGGCATTTAATTAGCGTTGCCTGCTTGTGTCAAAATTACACAAAGCCATATCCTCCAGAAATGGGGTGTAACACTAGCATAAGCTATAAGGACTTAAAATATTCAGAGAAATCTTCCTGTCAGATCCCTCAAACCATGGGTAATTGTGATGACTCACCTATATATGCTCCTCGCCAGTTAACTTGGATATGCTCAGATGGAACTATTACAGATATGTTAAACCCTATTCATCCCGGTCTGCAATGTACTTTGGGAGTACCATCATTATGTCCTTCTTACTACTCTGAAAAATTTATTTCTCAAGGGTTGTGGCATCCCCGTACCAAACGAGATACAGATGGTACTGGTTGGACGGTGTCCCAGCAATTAGCAGTATGGGCTGAAGAATTCTTTGGACTAGGAATGGGTCACCTTAGAACTAGAATTATGCTGTCCAATTTAACTGCACAAGTGGAAACTTTAGCGGACCTTACTAATGACAACTTTGAATTGCTCAATGCCCAAGTGCAAGCTGTCTCGAGAGTCACACTTCAAAACTGACTCGTGCTAGATATGATACTACTCAAAGAACAAGGAGTGTGTGGATACCTAAAAGCAAACCACGAACAAGAAGAATGCTGTGTTACAATTCCTAATGTGTCCCTACCTCTCCGGGAAAACCTCCAGAAGATGAAGAAGATAGCTGAAGTGACACATGAGCTGCAGGACCAAATAAAGGACACTTGGTTGGGAAATATTTTTGCTAAAATAGGATGGGTATTTACTGGATGGATTACTAACTTGTTGCAAACACTGATTGTTATAATAATTTGCATTATTGTGGTATGCATTGCCATTAGTTGTGTTAAAAGAATTATTGTAAAATCTATCTCTCAGGTAAGGGTCCACCTGGAGACTGGGGAATACCTGGATCTACTTAAACATTCAGATGAAAATTATACAGATACATTGGGCGATGATGACATATCGTGGTGGACCTGTGACTCAGGTCATGGGGATGAATGTATGGGAGCACCCAGCCAAACCGGTTTCAGAGCACAATAGGTGAGATGCAGGGAGTTGTCATCAACTCAGCTTCATCTCCACCTTGCCTTGTCTATGCAGAGATAACTTGGGGGGAGCCGATAAACCCAGGGGTTGTTTTGAGATTGCATACCGAAACCAAATGGAGCCTTATCTCCCTTAACAAACAAAATGCCCTGAGTCCCATACCACCACTATTCCCGTGATTTTGAGTGCTAGCAGGCATAATCCTGCACTCCCACAGAATCAGGATATATAAACCACAAGGTTTGGGGAGAAAGAGGGGGAATCTTCCAACGATACAGCTGGCCTGTAGGAGATTCGTCCCCGCCTTGTCCAGGACGCTGTACAGGGTAACTTCCCAGGGATTGAGAGACCTTACCTGAGAGAGAGGGTAAGTGACTAAGAAACATACATATGGTATATGGCATGCTATTAAGATTGTGATTGGTGCACTCTTTTAAAGTATTCATATCTAGCGCTCTTGCGGTTTGTGTTGTTACTTGTCGGAATCATTTGTAGGCTGCAATAGTGTATTCCACGAATTGCTTTTAAATTGCAATAGTGTAATCGCCATTGTACCCATAGAACCATCAATAGTGACGTATTGGACCTGTGCGTGAAGTCCAAATAAATTGCTAATTTGAACCTCTCAGTGAAGTCCTTTTCCCATTTCATCACAATTTATAAGCATTGATAAGATCCACTCTTAGTCTTATCTTCTCCAGGCTAAACAGACACAGGTCTCTCAGCCTTTCCATAGGAGAGGTGCTCCATTGCCTTGATCATCTTTGTAGCCCTCTGCTGGACTCTCTCCAGTAGTTCCCTGTCCTTTTTGAACTGGGGGTGCGGCAACAAAGGGCACGGACTCTGCCAAGTGATGAAGCGAAGATGTTGAATGTTTTATTTTTACAGCATATATAGTTTCTCTCTTTTTGTCACGCACTGTGCTCTCTATACAGATAGGTTGTGGGGGCCTGTCCACGCGCCGTTATGAGCAATGCAATTGGCTACGTATAAGTGTTCAAGTGCCTATGCTAATTAGTCATTGTTATTTGTTTTGATATTGTTATCTATTTTGCTAGCTTGCTATCTATTTCACATTACCATATAAGGACATTGTTTACTGTTCTCAAGGCTTCCTTCCCATCACTGCAAGAACACCTGCCAAGCTCTCACTCAACAGTGTGTCTCCACAATTCCTCACTCCCCACAATTCCCCCTTCTTTATTTACAAACAAAGCAAGAGCTAGCGTTTTGTTAATCGGGTGCTGCACACATTTTAACAAACAGGGAATACAGATCATAGTACATAGAAAGATGATGATACAGAAAAGCACAATTTGTAAGGCTGATTGCATCCAACCAGTTAAGCTCCAATCATTAAAAAGATCATTTAACCATCCCAGTCCTTCAGATACTTTTTAATGTTGCAACGACAGCTTGCATTTTATCACCCGTGTTTTTTTTGTTTTGGTTTGGTTTTTTTGCTGGTTTTTTTTTTCCAAAGTTCCTCGGGGACTTCCCAGAATTCTGGGACTGCCCTCTTTTTTGCTGCAAATCAGAGTTTCTATAAGGGTAGAGGTTTAATAATCAGTTTCCTCCTTCTTTGCTTCGAGAGTCCTCCATACGGATAGGACTCGTTGCCCTTTATGATACAAGACAGCAGATAGAGATTGCTAAAATTAGCAGGGCGCGCCTTCTCCTCTTGCTGTCCCGTTTCGCAGGAACAGGAGTGCTGATCCTGGATGAGCCCCTAATTTGTGGGAAACACCAGCTCACGCTTAGAATTTTAAAGAGAACAAAGTCATTGAAGCAAAGATTAAAAATTATTGTACAAAACAGCGCTGAATCAGGTGCATTTCAAAACAGAGGCACATACAATCTTTTAGCTTTTAGGTATTTGCATCCTACCCCCTTTGTTCTACACTGCGCACACCGTGTTTATCTCTTAGTTGAGACACAGTACCCCATTCAGCCCTTCTGATTCAAATGCTGTTGATACGGACAAACACACCTCGCTGGAAGCCACCACGCTCCGCTGCTGCTTCTTGACAGGGAGCGAAGACTCCTCCTGGCGCAGGGTCCTTGCCGCCGTGCTGCGAGTCCGCCTGGCCTGGCAGGGCGGGGGGTGCCTTGCTGCCCTTCTCCTCCTGCTGCTGCTGCTGCTGCCGCCGCGGGGCCGGGATGCTGGCTCCGCCGCCGCCATCACTTTCCTCTCCCCTCCCCGGCTCCACGCTCGCTGCGCCCGCTTCCACTCGGCCGCTGCAGATGGCCTTGCCGTCCGCCTGCCTGTCCGTCCCACGCTCTGAGCCCAACATGTTCATAGAATATGGCGAGGAAGGGCCGTAGTCGAGCACTCCCCTTCACAGTTCTTTGATGATAGCAAAAGTCAGTCCTTCCCACTTTGGTTGTTGACAGGGCTCGTAAATTACTGGTGCAACAAGCTTTGATGTTATGCTTAAGTCCCCGGCCGCTAATGTCTCCTGTCGAACCTTTCCCCAGTGGTCATGCAGGTCAGGGGGAAATAAATTTAGTTCTTTGTCAGAGTCAATCCCCTCTGGATCAAAAGGATGCTCAGATTGATCATCTAGGTCTTGACATGGAAGGGCGACAGGAGAGGCAGTGGCATTACTGCAGCTTGCCGCTTCAGCCTCCTTCTTCTGAATTACTTCAAGGATCTGTCTCCATGGAGTTAATAGCTCCCCTGCTAACTGAATGCATCGTTCTCTCCCATAGTTTCATACCAGCTTCATCCCGAGAGTTTGGCAGGTGTTCTTGCAGTGATGGGAAGGAAGCCTTGAGAACAGTAAAACAATGTCCTAGTATGGTAATGTGAAGACAACAATATAGATAGCAAGCCAGCAAAATAGATAACAATATAACAAAACAAATAATAACGACTAATTGGCCTGGGCTCATGAAAACTTCTATGTAGCCAATTGTATTGCTCACAACGGCATGTGGACAGGCCCCCACAACCTGTGTAGAGAGCACAGTGCGTGATAAAAGGAGAGAAACTATATATGCTGTAAAAATGAAACATTAAACGTCTTCGCTTCACCACTTTGCGGAGTCCATGCCCTTTGTTGCCGCACGAATATTCTGAAAAACAGTCAGCTCGAGGAAAGGTTTGCAAGATTAAATTTGAGCTTGGGAAAATTGACCGAGGCAAATTACTTTAGATTTGGTTTGAAAACATGGGGCAAAGACTCTCCTCCTACCGTCCACCATCTTACTAGAATTCCTTCATCCATCCTTCAGTTAAATGGACAGATTCTGGTTGCAGGCTTGGAGTTAATATGATTCTCTGACAAAAACCAAACAAATTAAAGCCCATAAAAAAAACCCCAAAACTATCTTCTGAATCTGAAAAGCAATAAACTTTAGATTAAAAACTACCACAATTTTATTTTAAATTCCAAGAGGATTGAGGGTTTGGATATATATTTTTTTCCTTCTGATTTGACTTTGAGGTTAAAAAGGTCATACGATAATTGGTCGATAAGTAACGATAATTGATTGTAAAGTTTTTTTCATTCTTTATGGATTCATATCCTGCAGATTAGAAAATTCAGGGATTATCAAGCAGCCACAGTCAGAACTGAAGAATTATCAGAGTATGATCTTATACTATTGCAAATTCCCTGCTATTATGTATCATCTAGTCATTCATTCAAGGAATTGTTATATATTTGTTCAGCTGCTCTGCATTGTTAAAGTCTCCTTCACTCCCTTTCAAATTTATTTTCATGCACTGTATAAGCATTATAGATGGTACATAATATGTCTCTGCTGTAAAGAAAGAAATGATACTTTTTAATTTTATTTTTATTTAAACCAAGGTCAAGGTTGAAGTATCATGCCCCCCCCCGAACTTAAGATAATAAAAAGTTATTTATTAACTTTTTCTCTTGCTTTCCATGGACAGGCTTCTTTTACTCTCTCTTCAATTCACATTTCTAGCTAGAGAGCACCAGAGAGGCCTAACGTGAGTGGATCAAGAGGCATGCAAAAATTTTTTGCTATTTAAGGCTGGCAAGTTCTAGAAGAAGGGGAAGTTTGAGAAACCCCGAAAGAAGACAACCTGTACCCTATAAACATAGAGGGAGTGGGTACCAATCTCTCTATGGCTTTGGCTACGTCTCCCCACTTACCTTCTCCTATGATGAAAGAAAACGATATCAGAGAATTAAGTTAAAATGTCTTGCTGACTATACTGAGTTGTTCACTAAGAGATTGATGGATTTTCTTTTGCATGGATGCCACTGATGACACAAATTGCAGGGCCAGGGGGAATAAGGCCTTGACATTCTAGAGATAACCCCAGGCAATGGTGGGAACAGGTTGAAAAAAGACACCATTTATTCAGTGGTGCTTTGTGCTAATTTTGGGCATCTAATAAACTAGATGTATGTTTGTCTCTCTGTGAGTGAGTACGTGCTGTATCCCATGGGCATGTCAGTACATGCCTGCACAAGGAATTGGGGTAAACTGCTAGTGTCTCTTATGAAAACCCATATTGAGTTAATGATAAAAAATGAGAATACATATCTCATATCTTCTCAATTTTCTCGTAAACATTATTGCTGTTCCTTAGAGCTGCAACACTAAATATCTGAAGGGAAAGAGATATTTCCCAATATTTATTTATCTACCTATTTAATAGGCAACTTTCCAGCAATTAATTACATGAAATAAGCTGAATTCTTGAAACAAAAGAGAGGGACAAAAGTGTGAGTCCTTTGAGGGCCTGAGCATATTTTAGCTTGTTACACAACTCTCTTGATGAGATTTATAACTTTTCACGTGGAAGGAGCAGTTGCTGTTCTGAAAAGAGTTCCTGAATGGAAAATTATTTATTTCAAACCAAGTCCACAGGGGGAGTTAGATGTCTGGCCTCACTTCTGCAGCTGACAAGACTTAAGTGCTGCCTATACTCAGTGGGTCAGCTAGGAAATTCAGTGCATTCAGTGCTGACTGGTAGGACCCTGCATCCCATAGGTGATGCTAAGAAGAGAGGATGAGTCCCATATGACCCTGAGGCATACTGGAAATTATTCTGGGCTTCCAAGAGCCTTAATCCCTTTCCTGAATTTAGGCTATTCTTTTGACAATTGAAGACTACTTTGTTTCAGAACAGAGGTCCCTCCCATTGTAACAGCCTGACAGCTCCAGGTCTTACCCAAAGTGCAGAAGTATTCAACTTCCCTTTTGTGTGTGAACATACATACTTAAACTTCTCCTTCCTCACATATGACCAGCTATATGATTGTGAATAAAGCCTGATAAATGAATGATATGCACCTATTTCAAATCTGGGAGAAACAGTTCATCTGCTTCCCACTGTTCTGCCCAGAATGGGCAGAATTGTGTGTGCCTGCCTCTTTGTTTACCAAATAAAATAACATTTATACCTTTTATGATTTATCATTGTAACCCTAAAAATATTCTAATCCTGGATCCATCCCTCCTGTTCAATTTGTTCAATTTTATATTATATGTAAAATTATCCACTGGACCAGGGAGCTCATGGACACGATCTGCAGCCTAATATTTATGGCATTCCTATGGAGAGAAAAAGTAAGATCTTGACTATGTTCACCAAGTTTCACGGTGGGCATTCAGCCATGGGAACCAGTGTACAGGTTTCTTCTCCTCTTGTTATAGAACAGTTCAAAGCTGCGTGATCATCCAGTTGTCTAGATGATGGTGCGGAGTGTACCCTCAGCAAGTTTGCTGATGACACAAAACTGGGAGGAGTGGCTGATACACTAGAGGGTTGTGCTGCCATCCAGAGGGAATGTGACAGACTGGAGAAGTGGGCCTACTCTTGTAGTTCATGAAGTTCAACAAAGAGAAATGCAAGTCCTGCACCTGTGAAAGAACAACCCCATGCACCAATATATGCTGGGGGCAACCCAGCTGGAAAGCAGCTTGGCAGAAAAGGAAATAGGGGTCCTGGTGGACACCAAGTTGAACATAAGCCAGCGATGTGCCCTTGCTGTTAAGAAGGCTAATGGTATCCTGGGCTGCATTAGACAAAATATTTCCAGCAGGCTGAGGGAGGAGATCCTTCCCCTCTGCTCAGCACTAGTGAGGTCACACCTGGAGTGCTGTGTCCAATTCTGGACTCCCCAGTGCAAAAGAGACATGGACATATTGGAGAGAGTCCAACAAAGGGCCACAAGGATGACCAAGGGACTGGAGCATCTCTAGTATGAGGAAATGCTGAGAGAGCTGGGACTGTTTAGCCTAGAGAAGAGAAGGCTCAGGGGGGATCTTATTAATGTATATAAATACCTGAAGGGAAAGAGTAAAGAGGACAGAGCCAGTGGTGTCCAGTGACAGGTCAAGAGACAATGGGTACAAACTGAAATACAGGAGGTACGCTCTGAACATCAGGAAACACTTCTTTACTGCGAGGGTGACTGAGCATGGGCATAGGTTTCTCAGGGATGTGGTGGAGTCCCCCTCCTTGGAGATATTCAGAAGCCATCTAGATATGGTCCTGAATAGCCTGCTGTAGGAGGCCCTGCTTGAGCAGGGGAATTGTGCCAGATGATAACCTCCAGAGGTCCCTTTTAACTCAACCAGTCCATGATTCTGTGATTCTGTTTATCTGGAAACATTTGTTTTAATTGTAGGTTTTCTTCACCTTTGTGAAAAGCATGTGATCAGATGATAAATGTTTTAATTTATTGTTTTTCTACCAAAAAAAACCCAAACCATTCAAATTATTAGTCTGAAAGACCTTATGATTCATTATCAGTGCTTGATGCTGGTTAATTACATTGGTCATACAGTATAATTCCTCCTCACTCACAGTTTTACCCTGTGCACCAGGTTCAGGGAAAAGATAGTTAAGTACGTATATGTATGCACCCACATCTTTCTAGGCCATATTTGCCCCCAGGTAATGATTCTGGAGCCCTAGTCTCTATCCTGAATTTAGGTTCCTTTTCAAGATCAAGCACTACTCTTTTTTTTAGAGCAGAATTCTACTCAGAGTACAAGCCCAACAGTTAGGCTGACAGATAGGTAGACAGACAGTCGGACAAAGTGATCAGGTGTTTAATTCTCTCTGATTCAACTCCTGTGCTCTCTAAACTCTCACAGCTTTGCTTAAGCACATGCAAAATCCCGTCTCTGACGTGAATGTTGAGTTTATTGTACATAGCTCACAGATGGATATATTACACATGCAAACAAATAGACAGATATTGAATAATTGCCAGCTTTGTCATAAACTGTCAGGTACTTTATCTTTTTATATGTAAAGGTTATTACAGAAAAATTCAATAAGCAGATTTTTAAAAAATCATATGTATATTTTTAATCTAAATACATATCTATATGTTTTAGCGAAGGAAAATAGATACATCTGACACTTAGACAATTGTGATAGAGAGGGGTATGTATGCTCAATACCTTTTATACTCACAGTAAATGGGAAGTGATGTCCACAGCACTGAGAACTCTTCCATCAATTGTTTAGTCATATTATGGAGATCTCTCTACCATCTCAAATGTCCCCTACATACTGTATTCCTGTTTTCTGCCTGGTATATTGGGATCCCATTACAATAGGCAGTGGGCAGAAACAATGCCTCAGGACTGAAGTTTTTGGTATGGTTAATGGCAGGATCTGGTCTCACCTTGAAAAGGTCTTCAGAAAATTCTGTTCTTTTTACCACTGCTATAGCAGTCACGTGGAATCCTCCATACTTAGCGACTTCTGCAAGTTGGTGCAGTGCAAGCTCTCTGCAAGGTCTCTGACACAAATTCTAGTTTGGGGAGGACTTCTTACATGGAGTTGGCTAGTTGCTCCATTTTCATTCTGGGGGAAAAAAAAAAGGGAAATAAAAAGAGGAAAAAAAAAAAGCAAAAGTATTTGTGGTAAATTCTGTTTATTTTCCAGAAATCCTCTCACTAATATCTACAGCCTTTGAGTTGCCCTGGATATGTTTTGAATGTTATCCTAATGCCATAGACAACTTAAAGGGTTGGGCAATGGATAAATCCATAGCAGCTAGAACCAGGAAACTGGCTTCCAGGCTTGAATTTACCATTGGATTGGGGGTGAAGGGATGGGGGGGGAGAACGTGGTGGGTTGTCTTGATAAAGACAAAATATTTTTTTTTCACTTCAGGATGAGCCTTGAAATGTCTGAATGCTGAGAGATAGTAACAGCAGACCGAAGAGCTACGGGTAAGTGAGCAGATAACTACATGCACACAGGCCACAGCAGAAGTCAGAGAAAATTTGCTCAGTATCAATAGTCTCCTATATCCACAAAGGACTGGAGCCCTATTGAGAGTTTTGGGGAGAGCAGAAGCAGCTGTTGCATTGAAAAACCCAATGAAAAAGTTAACAGAAAGCATGCCTCCTTCCTCCATCAGCCTTGAGCTGATGCCTTTGCCATTAAATATTTTCACATGTAGGTTTTCTATTTGCCTTCAATTACTGAAATACACTAAGCACATCTCTCCAAGAACCCAAAGCAATGCTGTAATAGGTTTCTGCTAATAGCATGAAACTGTACATCAATCTAGTTTTAAAATACAACACAAATCTTTATCTAAAAGCACTAACACCTCACTCCTGTGTTCACAGAGTATGTTTTCACATTTCTCTTTGCAATGCCTAGCAAGGAGGGGGTGGGATGGGGGAAAACAACTACAAGAAAAATGATTCATTTCAGGCAAAGAGCCAATTTAAAAAGTCTATTCCCTCCAGTTTGCTGTTACTTGTCATGGTTAAATAAAACATGGAACAGAAAAAGAGAAATTGTCTTCAGTGGAAACATCAACATTGTGATTAAAGCAAACATGAAGCATTCAAAACTCTTGACCAAAAAAAAAACCCCACTGAATTATGAAAGGCATGCAAATGAGGCCCTTCATCTGTGTGATTAAGAGTATGTATGTATGTGCATTTTCTGCTTATACTATTAAAGCCAATGTAACAGAGCTGGGTGCTCAGGAACATACAGGCATGTCTGCAGGGGTTGAAGCTTTCTAGCATGTGTGTGTAAGTTGTGTGAATGAGCATGTAGGTGCATCCCCAGGTGTGGGTTGCATGTGTTGCGCCACCCTTAGGGTATGCATGTGTGGGTAGGTAAATGCACGTTTCTGATTTTTGTCCACTCTGGTTTGTATGCATATGTAGAAGTGAAAAAAGGAAAAACAAGATGTTTCTTGACTTCAGAGAGATATTCCACTTTCAGTATACAAATATGTGAATAATGTCCTCATCCAATGTTGGCAGCAAAAAGAGACTTCTGAAACAGGAAAAAAAGTAAGACTTGGAAGTAAAAACAGAATCTGGAAGGCAAAAAAAACCCCTCATCACTTGAGAATACTTGAAATGTGCTGTTTTCCAAGAAGGATAATGGAGAATTATGAAAAATATATTAATAATTTAAACCTGGATAGGATATGGTCCCAGTTCCTCTGTAACTTGTTAGGCACAGATCTTGGAAACTGAATTGTTTGAAATGTGCTTCTGCAAAGCTCTCAGCATGCATTCATGACATAAAATTTTAAAGTAAGTATAATACATTTGAGTTCTATAATTAAAATTAATGAGAAAATAAAAAATAAATGGCCTGCACTGGTCCAGTTTCTCTACTGTGGAATATGTTTTACTGGTATGCCATACTGTGTATGAACAAGCTAAGCTCACAGCCTAAGTGTGTGAGACCTGATTGATACAGACTGGTTCTCACAAACTTGCAGAGCTCCAAAGACAGAGGGGTCTGTATGGGGCAGGCCTGGACACATGCATGCTAGACTGACAACAGTTTAGGGTTTAAGCCATAGTTGTTACAGGGATTTGCACCCAGCAGGGGTGATTTTTTTTTTCCCCTAAAATATTGCTTACTAGAACTCTACCCTGGCCTCCAACAGGTATGAAAAGGCATGTTCATTACTTGCAGTGAGATTATTCCTGTGCTAAAATTAATCCTGACTCAGTAATGGCTGTAATGGGATCTTCAAGCAGGAACATTCATGAGTACTAAGTGACTCTGCCCACTTTTAAGGATATCTGGGCTTTGGGCTTCTTTACAGTCAGTTTAAAGCAGCAGCCATGTCCCGGTTTGAGGTAAAACCAGATCAGTTTTGTGTTCTGTAACTTTACATTTTAGCTAGGCCTCTTCTAACTCTCTGAAATTAACGGCATATTGTGGAGAAAACGACTTGTTCTCAGAGTGATAAGACCAATGTTTGTGCTAAATGCCAAGGAATGGTATGCAGAGAGGCCCTTGCTTATACTTATTGCTATAATGACCAAGGTCAGCCAAGTTTCGTTTTTTGCCCCTTAGAGGGTCAGAAACGGAAAAACGTAGAGGGGTCACATCTGTGGGGAGGAACGGACAGGACGGGTGACCCAAACCTGACCAACAGAGGTATTCCATCCCATCTGCCCCATGCTCAGTATAAAAGCTGAGGGATCAAAGGGTCAACTCTCTTCCTGCAATGGCCGACGTCCAAAGAGGACCCTGTCAGTTCATCTGCCTTTGATGCCGATCCATGTGTTCCTGGCTCCAGAGCTGGAATCCAGTTCCCATCCGTCGCTGAGTCCAGTCTGGGACTTCCCCAGTGCCTGCTGGTGACGGGACTGTCATCCTGGGAGCTTGATATGGTTTTGTATATATATTGTAACTATTTCATTATTTTCTTCTCTTTTCTTTTCTTTTAATATTAATTTTTCATTAAAGTAGTTTAGTTAATTCTAAACTTTTTAATCTCCTTATCTCTTCCTCTCCTCTTCTGGGGGGGGGGGAAGGGCCATCTGTCAGTTCGGTTGCGGTGATTTCGGCTGAAACCACGACACCTATGAAGAACCAAGTCTTTTCTTTATGTTTTGAATCTGATCCCTATTTTTTTTAAGAGTGCCTAGGTTATAAACTCTTTCTCTTTTAAATCTAATAGGTGAATCAACTACCATTGTGAAACCTTGATCTTACTTAAGATCTACAAGCTGACTTTGGTTTATAAAAACATTGTCTTTAACAGTGCCCAGTATAACTGATTTTTATTTATAAGATATAAAATTAATACAGACTGATGTGCGGAGCAACGACTTTACAACCTTGGAGGGTTATAAAGGAGGTGTGTTTATTCAGCGCTGGACGCACATGGGATCCTTCCCAAAGATGTGCACGCCGACCCAAAACAAAGTTCTGTGTTTATGGCCTTAACTAATACATATTCAACAGGTGTGACACAACGCCTATACATATGCATCAACTTTCCCCGCTTCTTATGCAAATGAATTTCCCGCCCCCCTGAGTCTGTGCAGTGCTTCTTGGTAGTGGTCGACAGGGGGTCTCAGGGATTAAGTTAGTAGTCTTCCTCGCTGTAAACTTTTCACCCCTGTGTCCGGCGCAGGCCCAGATCATCCTTGGAGTTCGTCCAAACTGCAGGCCTGGTTTTCGCTGGTTTTCGAAGCTTCGGCCTCGGCTTCAAGCGCCTTAGTGCCATCCTCCCATCCCTTATTTGAGATAAGCAAGCACCTGCAAGGTTACACTACCCATCTAAGACAGAAAAATAAGAAAAATACGAACTACAATTAAACACTTCAAGGTTCTATGGATACAAACAACTACTAGGCCCTCTTGTCA
>JAHSPS010063713.1:94109-149853 GCA_033628365.1 Calidris temminckii | reverse complement strand
TCCTACTCACCATGCTGTTCCTGATACAGGCCAGGATGCTGTTGGCCACCTGGGCACACTGCTGGCTCATGTTCAGCCGACAGTCGACCAACACCCCCAGGTCCTTTTCTGCCAGGCAGCTCCAGCCACTCTTCCCCAAGCCTGTAGCGCTGCAGGGGGTTGTTGTGACCCAAGCGCAGGACCCGGCACTTGGACTTATTGAAACTCTTCCTGTTGGTCTCAGCCCATTGATCCAGCCTGTCCAGATCCCTCTGCAAGGCCTTTCTACCCTCCGGCAGGTCGAGATTCCTGACCATCTTGCTGTCGTCTGCAAATTTACTGAGTGTGCACTCGATCCCATCCCAGCCTGGATGAACAGAGAGCTATGGTTACAACTCAGGGAAACAAAGGAGAGTTTATGGCCTTTGGAAGGAGGGGCAGGCCACTCAGGAAGACTACAAAGATGTTGTAAGGCTATGTAGGGAGAAAATTAGAAGGGCCAAAGCCCTGAGTACCCAGACCCCTGAGCTAGAAGATAGGGGCGGGGAGCAGAATAAAGGCCCCATAATCCAAAGGGAGGTAGTGAGGGACCTGCTCCAACACCTGGACATACACACACAAGTCTATGGGGCCAGATGGGATCCACCCGAGGGTACTGGCGGAAGTGCTCACCGAGCCACTTTCCATCATTTACCAGCAGTCCTGGCAAACTGGGGAGGTCCCAGCTGACTGGCATCTAGCAAATGTGATGCCCATCCACAAGAAGGGCAGGAAGGATGATCCGGGGAACTACAGGCCTGTCAGTCTGGCCTCGGTGCCTGGGAAGGCCATGGAACAGATCATCTTGAGTGCCATTATGCGGCACATGAAGGACACCCATGCAATCAGGCCCAGCCAGCACGGGTTCACGAGGGGCAGGTCCTGCTTGACAAACCTGGTCTCCTTCTATGACAAAGTGACCCGCTTGGTGAATGAGGGAAAGGCTGTGGATGTTGTTTACCTGGACTTTAGCAAGGCCTTTGATACAGTCTCCCACAGTATCTTCCTGGAGAAACTGGCTGCCCATGGCTTGGATGGGAGTTCTCTCCGCTGGGTTAAAAACTGGCTGGAGGGCTGGGCCCAGAGAGTGGTGGTGAATGGAGTTAAATCCAGTTGGTGGCTTGTCATGACTGGTATTCCCCAGGGCTCAGTATTGGGGAGTGATGACCTTCTTGAGCGTAGAAGTGCTTTGCAGAGGGATCTGGACAGGCTGGATTGATGGGCCGAGGCGAATGGGATGAGCTTCAACAAGGCCAAGTGCTGGGTCCTGCACTTGAGTCACAACAACCCCCTGCAGCGCTACAGGCTTAGGGAAGAGTGGCTGGAGAGCTCTCCAGTGGAAAAGGACCTGGGGGTGTTGGTCGGCTGTTGGCTGAACACGAGCCAGCAGTGTGCCCAGGTGGCCAAGGTGGCCAACAGCTTCCTGGCCTGTATCAGGAACAGTGTAACCAGCAGAACTAGGGAAGCAATAGTCTCCCTGTACTCACCACTGGTGAGACCCCACCTCGAGTGCTTTGTCCAGTTTTGGGCCCCTTACCACAAAAAAGACATTGAGGTGCTGGAGCGGGTCCAGAGAAGGGCAACGAAGCTGGTGAGGGGTCTGGAGGGGTCTTATCAGGAGAGGCTGAGGGAGCTGGGGTTGTTTAGTCTGGAAAAAAGGAGACTGAGGGGAAACCTTCTCACTGTCTACAACTACCTGAAAGGAGGGCGTAGAGAGGTGGGGTTCGGTCTCTTCCCCCAAGTCACAGGCGAGAGGATAAGTGGAAAGAACCTCAAGCTGTGCCAGGGGATGGTTTAGATTGGATATTAGGAAAAAATTCTTCACCAAAAGGGTTGTCAATAATTGGAACAGGCTGCCCAGGGAAGTGGTGGAATCATCATCCCTGGAGGTATTTAAAAGACACATGGACGTAGTGCTTAGAGGTATGGTTTAGTGATGGTTTTTGTCACTGTTAGGCTAATGGTTGGACTCAATGATCTGAAATGTCCCTTCCAGCTTAGGCAATTCTATGATTCTATAAAATTCTCCCAAGTAAGACCAGCCACTCCATGCCAGAAAACACCCTCTTTCAGTGCCTCTGTCACTATGTATCCCAAAAGTAAGAGCAGATTTAAACATAAGAAAGATTTTATACGATTTATTTTAAATATTAATTGTAGGAATAGCAATTTGGGAGAAATATCAATATTACAAGTGAGACAACTGTACTTTGTATAAATTGATCTGAGAAACAGTGTTTGACATACTAAATGACACTGTGCTGAAAACATGTCTTGAACAAGGCTAGCATATTTAATTTTTAAAGTGATGCTGTTGGGCACGGGTAGTTGGAGTCCAGAATGGAGGACATGTTTTAAAATGAAGATTTTCACATTTTGTTTACAATTTTAAAAAACCACAACCAACAAAGAGGTATCTTGTGCTTAAAGTCTCTAGTAAACCATAGTACTATTTTTTTTTTTAAGTTCACTTAAAGAATATGTAATTGGTCATTCCAAAACTATTCACAAATTCATGTAGAATTTACAAGGTGATTTTGGCTATTGTGTGAGCCGGTGCAGGCAGGATGCAGGAACAACCACAAAACCACGGATTAAGGGCAAAGAATAAATTTAATCTCAATACCTCATGGATTGGGGAACCTCTGAAGCAGCACCCTGGGCAGAGGCAGGCAAGCAGGGGGGATGCAGGCACCGCGGAGTGAGAGTCCTTAATAGCACGAGAGTCCTTGTTAGCAAGGGAGTGAGGGAGTGAGGGAGCTCCCACTTGCTGCTTGGGCCTGTATTTCAAGGATTCTGGCAGGCAGAGTTTTCTGCTGTGCTTTGATCTCTTCAGCAGCAGGGCAAGAATCCCAGGCGTGCTTGATAAGGTGCCCCTGAGTCCATCCCAGGCCTATGTTATCTAAGTGCAGATGTTCTACTTGTTGAGCACACAAAACTAAGCAACAATTAGTGTGATAGATGTGTTTTCCAGCACCCCACATGCGAGTCACTTGAGCGTGTTTACAGTCCTCCTTGCCAATCTTCTGTTACTTTCCCACAGCTATAAAAAGTTTGGGAGGCTCAAGTCACAAAACAGCTGTGCCTTTCTTAGCTATAGACTTTCAGCCAGAACATGGAAGACTCCAGTTCCTTTCTCTGCCTGTATGTTTTAACTACCAGTCTGAAATGTGGGTTTATGCAGCCTCTGACCCGTGGGTCAGGGCATGAAGCAATTGCAAACTGTGAAAACAAAACATAGATACTTCTGTGCAGGCATATGTTACGTTTTTAGTGCCTCCCAGCTCACATAGCTTACTCACTTCTGCCTATGTGTGGAAGAGCTAGGATACATGACAGTCCTTGGATTTGGCTTGAGTCCTTTGGGTTTTGCTACACTTCATTGAAAGGGGATAATCAGTAACACAAGGAGGTGATCTTGACTCCTTTTTTTCCAGTGTTCTTCTTTCTAACTGCTGTTAAACATTCATGGGTACCAGGGAGTTTCCACCTCCCTAGAAAGTGGTGTCATGGCTGCATTAGAAAAGGCTATGGCTGCTTTGGGTCTCATTGACTAGATAAATTGAAGCATCTCCAAGTGGTCTTCAGGACATTCATCTGACCTAGAACCAGGCTGTAATCTCCTCTGCTTCAGGGCAGAGCAGAGAGAGAAAGGGAAAAGGGTAGGAATAAAGGGGAAAAAAGACAGCGCCAGCTGTCTGCATTTACCTGGTAATGACCATCTGAATAGAGATGACCAGGATAATCTGGAGAGTTGTAAGAGGAGTGGAAAGGCTTAATTTGAAATTTTCTCTGTGCTAGTGAGGAATGATATCAATATGGCTGAGTTGGCAGTAAATTGCCTGTAGCATCTAGTGGATACTTCATTCCCAACTTGTTTCTTTTTCTCACCTTAATCACCTTAAGGAAAACCTTTTTCACCATGAGGATGGTCAAGCACTGGAAAACTTTGCTCAGGGAGGTTGTGTCATCTCCATCCTTGGAGGTTTTCAAAACCTGACTGAATAAAGCTCTAAGCAGCCCAGTCTGATCCCATAGCTGATCTTACTTTGAACAGGACATTGGGCTAGAAAGCTACTCAGGTCTCTTCCAACTTGAAGTATCCTATGATCCTATTCCTAGTTAAGACTCCAGTTATTTTTTTAGTTTTCATATACTTTCTACTCACTACTGAAAAAGCCTATTTAAGTCCTATCAAGTTATTTTCTTGGGATCCCAACACATTGTGGATTTGCAGAGGTAGACTTAGGTAATTTGTGTGCACTGGCACAGAGCAGGCCTCTTCCGTAAGCACTGGTATATATATTGGTAAACAAGAGAAACCCAATTGCTACTTGATTTTCACTCTGTTACAAATGGTTTTCTTTTAAAATTTTAATTATTGCTCTCTGTTCTTTCTCTTTAATTCACCAAACCTTGATTGTACAGTGATTGAATTTAAGAATATATTAAAACTAATTTTCTCCTTTGTCTGTACCTCTTACTGACTCCAGTGCACAGACAGGGAAATTTGTTCTTTTTCAGATGTGTTTCCTGACTTGTGTTTTATCCATGGTTCTTGATGCTGAGTGATCTTTTCATACCAGCAAGCAGCTGGCCAAGAAGGCCAACAGCATCCTAGCTCGTATCAGGAATAGTGTGGCCAGCAGGAGTAGGGCAGTGATGGTGCCTCTGTACTGGGCACTGGTGAGGCCTCACCTGGAGTACTGTGTTCAGTTCTGGGACCCTCATTACAACAAGGACATTGAAGTGCTGGAGCGTGTCCAGAGGAGAGCCACCAAGCTGGTGAGGGGTCTAGAGAACAAGTCCCATGAGGAGAGGCTGAGGGAACTGGGCATGTTTAGTTTGGAGAAGCAGAGGCTGAGGGGAGACCTCATTGCCCTCTACAACTCCCTGAAAGAGGGTTGTAGAGAGGTGGGTGTTGGCCTCTTCTCCCAAGGGAATAATGACAGGACCAGAGGAAATGGTCTGAAGTTGCGGCAGGGGAGGTTTAAATTAGATATTAGGAAGAATTACTTTACCGAAAGAGTGGTCAGGCACTGGAACAGCCTGCCCAGGGAGGTTGTGGAGTCACAATCCCTGGAGGTATTTAAGAAACGTATATGTGGCACTTCAGGGCATGCTCTAGTGCCTGAGATTGTTGGGTGTGGTGACTGTTGTGGTGATGGGGTGTTGGTTTTTTTGTTTTGGTGTTGTGTGTGGGTTTTTTTGGTTTGGGTGGGTTTTTTTTTTGGTTGGACTCGATGATCTCAAAGGTCCCTTCCAACCATGAAGATTCTGTGATTCTTGTACCCACAATGTCCTAACAAAACAAGGGCATTCACAGAGTGTAGCAAGGGAATATTACAAAGCAGAACCAAATTCAAGATGGTTGTGCAAGTGTTCATGTGAGGTCTGATGCAGGTAACAAACAAGCAACTGCCAAGGAAGCTGTAGAACAGCTCCATTTCGTAGACCACGTCAAGCTCTTCTTGGCATTGGTGATGTCTCAGGCAGCCACTGGAAAAGGTTGTGAAGTCTCAGATTGACAGAGGGATTTTTGTCTGCTGTAATTTGGATTTTTAAGGGGACTTTGCAGGAAAAGATCATGACCCAGAGGCTGGCTGTCACACACAGATCCCTACCTGCTGCATGCCATAAATAATTAAGAGAAAGGACAGAAGAAAGTAAAAAAGTGGGTGAATCCTCCCATCCATGTTTTTTCCCATTTGCATCCCATGCATTTTTTTTCTATAGGACAGGGGAACATTTTTTAAGCAGAGAAAGGTTAAAATCCATCCTGAAGAATGAGGTCTACTGTTTTAATAAGTTGAAAAACACTGTTTTGATCTTCTTACGAGGAATTTAGGAGAGGAATGGAGGCAGTAGGCAAATGTTCAAGACTCTTAAAAGTATGGAGGTTGCCTTGGGAAAAAATGAATGCTGGTCTGGAGCAAACTGATGTGTTGCCTGTAGCCCAAAAGAAAGAAATTCTCTTTCATGATCTTGGAGTTTGGAACAAAGAGATGCTTATGAAAAGCCAATTGTTACATCTAACAAGACCTCACAGACCAGCTCTATAATCCAGAGGCAGAATCACAGAATCGTGAAAAATTAAACAGAGAATATTTGGGGATCTAGAAATGAAGATTTGTGAGTACATTTCTTGTGGTCCTTCACCTCAACAAATTATTTACTCTCGCTTCCTGAGTACTCATCATGTAGTTAGCACTCAAGAGGGCCATGGTGAATCCTAAGTATGGTTTTTCACAAGGTCAACCAAAGTAAGCAGAGTGCATTTAACACTGTGAGTAAAGTAAGAAAACCATAAGGTCAGTATTCCAGGCACCAAGGCCTTTCGCTTGAGCAAAGTGTAGTAGGTTTAACCCCAAAATTAACCTCTCTGTGTTAATGGAATTTGCTGTTGCAAAGCACCCTCACCAGCACAGAAAGAGCAGAGGCACTTTCTTGGGGTTCCTGTTTATTCCAGTTTGCTGCTTTTAAGCATCAAATTGATGTAACTTACAGAAGAAAAGACTTTCTGTCCCCAGTTTCCGATACCATCCTCTCCAGAGGGATGTGAAAGAGTGATGGCTCTCCATGTCTTTCCGACCAGACATTGCTGCAGAGGTGATGCCATCAGAGCTGCTCTAACAGCTTTGTCACAGCATGATCAGGAGAGGAGATGCAGCTTGCTCTAGCCTATGTTACTGGCCCCTGAAGAGCTGGTAGAAGGAAAGCTTGTTCCTGTCATTGGGCTGAGCCAATGTGACTTAAGGTGCCCATGGAAGATGCAGGGGATAGAAAAACACCAGCTTGAGTTGTGTTTCTGGCTCTCCTCATTTTTTATCCCTGTGGACTCCAAATCAGGGCATGTCTCCTCGCTCAGCTGGCTTTGCTGGGTTGTGTATTGGGTGATCAGAAAATGATGATTCTTCCTCTCGTTCCCCCAGTGCACATGCTGCCTGAGGAGAGATTCTTGAAGACAGTTCAGAAGATCGCAGTGTCCTCAAATTCTGGCTTAAGTGCCATCCCTGGAAAGGATAAGGCTGTCAGTCCCTGAACTTCTTCCACATCTCTACTGGTAGATTTTTATTCTCCAAAACTTGGTGTTGCCCTTCCGTTCACCTCACAAGTGCAGCTGTTAGTAGCCACAAAGGCCTGTTGAAAGCAGAGATTATTTTCTGCCACCCTTTTGCTCTGCTCATAGCTTTTCCTGGTCCTCTTTGAGTACTGCATCAGTGGGGTGGAGTGTCAGGAAATCTGAGTGTTAAAGCTGTTTCTGTTTGGGTCCTGGCAAAAGCCAAGCTCTTTCCAGCATATTGTGCATAAGAAAGAGATTCCAGGCTTGAGAGCATTACTGAACCTACGTGTGCGTGTGTATGTACACAAACACCATGGTTCCTTCATCCTCCCTGCACTTGCTTGAACTTCTTGCCTCAGGGGAACTGGTACCTCATTCCTGCTCCCCATCTCCTGCAGACGCCCTAGCCCTTGTGTTCAGAAAGAGTTTCTGATGTTGCTTCACACTGAACTTGTCTTCAGGACAGGTAACCCCATTATCCTTACTTTCTGTCCCTGGGGTAATTTGAGATTCAGTACAACTTAAAATTGCTGATGGTGGTATGGAGAGAAATAATGAGGCAAAAAAGACGACAGTTGATACTACTAGCCCTACGTGCAGTTGGTTGGCAATGGTAATCTGTGTTCTTGATAAAAAACAGATTATGAACAGGAAAATCAGCTTCTTTACAAAAATGCATAGCAAAAAAAAAAGAAATAATCAGGCTTGTATCTCTGCAAAGGCTCTCTGAAATCCCATCATGAATTATAAAAGCAACCCCTGTCTTCTCACGTCTTTTGCTCTAAATTGCAGTCTGTACAGTTTTGTTCCTTGCACACGCCGCTGCTCACTCCAGCGGCAGATATGTGGTACCCAGCTAGCATCTCCTCACTGCTGGCTCCTCTTCCCTCCCCTTCACCTCTGCCTGTCCACCCAGCAGCACCACCTGGCTGAAGGGCAGGCAGGTCATTTCTTATAAAGCCCTTTAAAAGGGATTGGAATTAGCACAGAAATTGACAAATTTTTATCAGAAAAAGAAAGCTGACCCTCCTCATTCCACTTTTTCATCATTAAATTCAACCCGCTTTCATAGAATCATAGAATTTACTAGGTTGGAAGGGACCTTTAAGATCATCGAGTCCAACCATCAACCTAACTCTGACAAAACCACCACTAAACCATGTCCCCCAGCACCACGTCTACCCATCTTTTAAATACCTCCAGGGATGGTGAATCCACCACTTCCCTGGGCAGCCTGTTCCAATTATTGACAACCCTTTTGGTGTAAAAATTTTTCCTAATATCCAATCTAAACCTCCCCTGACGCAGCTTGAGGCCGTTTCCTCTCGTCCTATCACCTGTTACTTGGGAGAAGAGACCGAACCCCACCTCTTTACAACCTCCTTTCAGGTAGTTGTAGACAGTGATAAGGTCTCCCTTCAGCCTCCTTTTCTCCAGGCTGAACACCCCCAGCTCCTTCAGTCATTCCTCACAAGACTTATTCTCCAGACCCCTCACCAGCTTCGTTGCCCTCCTCTGGACACACTCAAGCCCCTCAATGTCTTTCTTGTAGTGAGGGGCCCCAAACTGGACACAGCACTCGAGACGGAGCCTCACCAGTGCTGAGTACAGGGGGATGATCACTACCTCAGTCCTGCTGGCCATGCTGTTCCTGATACAGGCCAGGATGCTGTTGGCCTTCTTGGCCACCTGGGCACACTGCTGGCTCATATTCATAGAATCATAGAATCATTGAGGTTGGAAGAGACCCTTGGGATCATCGAGTCCAACCATCAACCCTACTCTACAAAGTCCTCCCCTACACCATATCCCTTAGTACTGCATCTAAACGACCCTTAAACACATCCAGGGACGGTGACTCAACCACCTCCCTGGGCAGCCTATTCCAATGCCCGACCACTCTTTCTGTGAAAAATTCCTTCCTAATGTTCAATCTAAACCTACCCTGTTGGAGCTTGAAACCATTCCCTCTCGTTCTATCATTAATTACCTGTGAGAAGAGACCAGCACCAACCTCTCTACAGTGTCCTTTCAAGTAGTTGTAGAGAGTGATGAGGTCTCCCCTCAGCCTCCTCTTCCTCATACTAAACAGTCCCAGCTCCTTCAGCCGCTCTTCATATGATTTGTCTTCCAGGCCCTTCACTAGTTTCGTTGTCCTCCTCTGCACTCGCTCCAGCACCTCAATATCTCTCTTGTATTGAGGTGCCCAGAACTGGACACAATACTCGAGGTGTGGCCTCACCAGTGCCGAGTACAGGGGCATAATCACCTCCCTACTTCTGCTGGTCACAGTATTTCTAATACAAGCCAGGATGCCGTTGGCTTTCTTGGCCACCTGGGCACACTGCCAGCTCATATTCAGCCGCTTGTCAATTAGAACCCCCAGGTCTCTTTCCTCCAGGCAGCTTTCCAGCCACACTTCCCCCAGCCTGTAGCACTGCATGGGGTTATTGTGGCCCAAGTGCAGGACCTGGCACTTGCCCTTGTTGAAACTCATGCCATTGATATTGGCCCAGTGATCCAATCTATCTAGGTCCCTCTGTAGGGCTTCCCTATCCTCCTGGGAATCAACACCCCTGCTTAACTTGGTATCATCTGCAAACTTGCTGATGATACACCCTATGTCCTTATCGAGATCATCAATAAAGACGTTAAATAGAAATGGTCCTAACACTGAGCCCTGAGGCACACCACTAGTGACCGGCCGCCAGCTGGATTTGAATCCATTGAGCACCACTCTTTGGGACCTTCCAGTCAGCCAGTGCTTGATCCAGCAGATCGTATGCTCGTCCAGGCTGTGTGAAGCCAGTTTTTCCAGCAGATTTGTATGGGGGACAGTGTCAAATGCTTTTTGAAAATCCAGGTATACAATATCAACAGCCTTTCCCTCGTCCAATTCAGTTGGCTTTCGCGGTGCTTAAGTATCTGTGTGTACAAGTTAATGCCTGTTGTACATCTTAATTATTAAGAGATAATTGAAACTGAAGCTGGAACCACAAGGAACTGTACATCACTGAAATACCTACCATTTTAGCTGTGTCACGGATAAGTGGAATGCACCTCACTTTAAAGAGAGAAGCAGCAATATTTTTTATTGAGGTAAAATAACAATTTGACAGTTCAATAAATTTGATAAAATTTTAAAAAGTTTGACAGTGTTTTACTAAGGTTCAATAAGGTTGATGGCAAGGTTCACTTTATTAATTACTGCATAGAAAAAACATACAAAGGAAAGTTGAGTTAGCAAAGCTTACAAAGTTTAACAACCTATTAGTCGCTTACCAAGGATCTATTGCAGCAAGGAATCTCTCAATCTCAAGGAGTAAGGGATGTCTCTGCCTCAGGCAAGGAAGGATCTCTGAGTCTCAGGTGAGGAATCTCAAACCTTGAGAGGCATCCCTGCTCAAGGGGAGAGTCACCTGGCAACAATCTAGCTGGAATTCAAGGGGAGCTCAAATCTGGCTCATCCAATGATCTGTCATTGGTAGAAGGTCTATCTGCCTTGAGGAGTGACCTTGAGAGACATCCCAGCATAAGGGGGGGATCACTGCCATACAGCCACTCTGCTTAGCAGGGAGAGCTCAAAGAAGGCTCACTTAGGCTGTCATATTTATGGGATAAAATAGTTGGCTTGTAGTCAAATCATATGTGATGGAAAGGTAGGCATGAGACTCCTTGTACCCACAGCTTACTTTGTTTTTTTGATAAGTTTTGGTGAGTTTTGGAAAACCAACCTGATATTTATGCATTAATTGCATGATTGGTGTTCCAAACTCATATATATTGATGTTTACTGTGTCACTGTGTTCCTCTGTGGGTTTTCAAAGAACAGGTTGAAACTAGAGGAGTTCTTTGCCCAGTTACAGCTCAGGCCTTTACCTCCTTTGGAGCCTGTACCAAACTACTGCTAGTTTGGTTAAGGGATCGAGTGCATCCATCACAAGCTGCCTGCACTCCTTATGCACAGTCTGTTTTCTGTCTTAATTTATTCAGGCAAGGAACTACATATCTTCTATACAGATTCACTAGTCCCTTAGTGCTACTGCAATAAAGCCTTGCTTGCTGAGACCCTCAGGCTGTTTCTCTCCTCTTTCCTTCTACTCTTAAAACTCTCCTGTTCCTCTCATCTCACCTCCAGCTCCAGTCAGGCAACTAAAGAGGTAACTATACCACAATAAACCTTATGTTTGTATGCAGTTGGGGATTTTAGCTCACAAAAATGTATGTGCTGAGTGAAGCTGAACATGCATGCACTGTAGCCCAACACAAACCTGACCCAGGCATGCACGGGGCACAGAAATTACAATAATTTTTGTATTGCTTTTGCTTGTCTCCTCCCTTTTGTCTTAGAACCACTGTATAAAATCCTTAGCTAATGGTCTTTTGATAAGCAAATCTAAGCTAGAATTTTTCCTCCCTTCAGTGCATACAGCTGGCCATTTGGGAAGGAGGTAAAAATGTCAGTCTGCCAGAATTTCTGCCTCACTGGGTCATTTAGGAGAGTGGGTCAGATAGCAGGAACTCAGCAACTCCAGCATTGCCAGCAAACTCATTTAATGCTACACTGGTGAGAGCAGACAGCTGGGAGGCAGAGTAGTCATTTGCCAATCAATGAGATCTCATCAGGCCTTTAGCTGTGGCAAGACAGAAAAACAGGAATATTTGCAAAAAGGTTAATCACATATGGAGTGAGACACAGGGTCTGACATTCAGAGTCTAGTTTATACCCACCTCCCCTTCAACCAGACTCCCTTTTACAGTCCCCCCAAAAAGCAGTGTTAAACCTTTCTCAGGCTAGCAGTGCTTTAGCACCCATCCTCTTTCTATCAAGGCTGCCTGTGGTCCTGCAGTGAGCAGCACTGGGATGGCATTGCCATAACTGCAGCCCTGAATGGGCAGGCCAGCACATGATACCTTGTGTTAGCAAACTACTTCTGAGCATTGCTGCCGCACGCACTGTCCTGACAAAGGGTAAGAAAGATGTAAAATACATCAGCATTAAAATACTAAATCATGTTTCATTGACATGAGAGTTGTATATTAAGAACTGTCATCATTTTTACCTGTATGTTACTGTTATCTTCAGCGTGAATCAGGCTCTTCCATGAGTCCCTTTGAACTCTTCCTATGACCGTAACTGCCACTCCTTTGACAGACAGTGCACATATTTGATTTCCAGCTGCAGGGCTCTGTGGTTTGGGATGACAACTCTCATCCCCCAGCCCTGCTTCCCCTCTTGCAGCACTCAAAGCAGCTGCAGCCAGCAACCTGGGGCCCAGAAAGCCCCTTTCATATTGTCTTTCAAGCCCCTTTCTCAGGGGTTTCAGCAGGGAAATAAACTTTCTCTCATCAGTCCTGTTTCCCGCTGCCATTCAAGGCATGGCTGTGTTTTGCCATCAGTCCCCTTGAGAGGTAGAAGGAAAATGCACCTGCCAAACCCTCAGCCCTGTATCCCATCAATGGAAGGAAGAGGACACTAAGGAACATGAAATAGCTGGCAATGGCAGCCTATTATCCCCTCCTGCATTCCTCTACTGCCTATCATTGCTAGATAGCAGCCTTACCTGAGAAAGGAGACAGGGGATCCCTTGAGGATGGGAAAAGGTTTAATCATTTATGATAGTTTGGGACTAATCCCTGAGCCCAGTTCTGATTTCTCTGCCAAAGCAGGGTCCAAGCTGGAGGGGAAAGATGACAGCATCCTGCCCCCTCTGCCGGGGCACCCTACGAGGAGCAGATCACAGCACCTGGTGAGCCCCGTCCTTCAGAGTATGTGGCAAAGAACATAAAGCCAGAGTGCTATAGAAAAGTCCTAGAAGACCCTCCTGCCAAGTTGCAAGGTGCAGACTGGACCCCCTTGCATTCTAAACTCCTTCTCAGAGAGGAGTCTAGGTGTGGCTGGATACAGTCTTAGTCTCCAACTGTAAAGAAGAGTTCGGACCCAAGGTTCTGCCACAGAATCAGTTTATTTCAGCTCAAGCTGGGTACCTCCAATAAGGAGGGACCCCCTCAGTTATTTTCCGGTGCCTTTTAAGGCCTCACTATCTACTACACAAGGTCTTCATGCATCTGTCCACAGACTTCTTGTCCAATCAATTTGTTTAGTAGCCGCTTTTCCTCTACAATGATTGGAACATCTTTCAAATTTTATCTAGTCGTGCAGTTTTCATCATCCTCCCATCTTACCCTCACTTGAGTCTTGTCTGTCTTCTGTTGACTTCAGATGGAATATGACTTCAGATATCTTTCTTTGAAGGCCCTTTGAAGACTCCCAGTACTTCTTTTTGACTAAGCAAACTTTCAACTAAAGTTCAGTTACGATTTGCAGCCTAAGGCTTCTGCAGTCCAGTCACTCATGCTAAGCAAAGCAAATTTCAAGTCAACCTAATTTTAAGCGATCACACAATTAATTATAATATTCTATAAGTAAACTATTTTAATCCCCAACAGTCCTCCCCTTCCCTTTGTTTTATTCAGCATACCTGCTAATATTTTAAACTGCATTCTCGGAATTTCTCAAAACACCTACTCATTGTTAACATTCTCACATATAATATCATGAATGATAGACATAACAGAATCAAACCCAACAAGACTACCACAGCATGGAGATTAAAGATTCCTGTGGCTGTTGATGACCACCCAAAGAAAATGTCCCACCAACGGTGTTCTCTATCTTTCTTTACTCTCTCCAAAACATAGTGTATTTCTTCCGTATCATGATGTATGCTGATCAGGGTTTTTTTCTAAAGAATATTCTGGATATTCATGCTCTGGGTAATCCTGCTTCAGCAGGGGAGTTGGACTAGATGATCTCTATGGTCCCTTCCAACTCTAAAAATTCAGTGAAATTCAGTGAAATTCAGTGAAATTCTTTAGTAGGTTATATAAGTCACCATGTAGCAGCTTTCTTACGAATGTAAGATTCATTCCCATAGAGGTAGGTAATAAATCATTAATCAGGGTATAATTAGACCATAGTAACTGGTAGGAAGTAGTAGGTACTGAATAATTAAAATCGCATCCTACTATATTAGTAAAGTTACAAACGCAAATATTTGAGTGGTTATTTGTATCTACAGTAATAGTATCTATGAATATAAAGCCACAAAGAGTTCTCATACAAACACATCCTTTCCCAATATATACAAGTACTATTTCAGAGGTTTCATTGGGATGCATCTCAAAATGACAAGTATTCTGTTCAGTGTTAAGGCAAATATCTTGTGCTCTGATGGTGTTCCTCTCACATATAAATCTCTGTTGTTCTCACATAGCACATGCATCGACATCGTTTGCCATTTATTGCCTTTTTAATGGGCTGATACTCTATGTTCTATTGGATAAAGTATGTTTTTTTCATTATTTAACCCTAACACTATGATGGGATATATAGTAAGTACAGATGCTTTCAGTCATGGTTTGGGCTGGACTGGCCACTGAGACGAATGACATGTTCTCCCCCACCTCTCTCTCCAAGGAAAGGAGGGAAAGAGTCAAAGAGATGTATGAGTTTAGAAAAAAACTAAACTAATGAAAACATTAATAAAAAAAAAAATAAAATAATGAAATATATACAATACATACAAAACCGTATAGAGCTCCAAGGATGACAATCAGGTCACCAGCAGGCACTGGGAAAGTCCCAGACTGGACTCAGCAATGGATGGGAACTGGATTCTGGATCTGGAGTCAGGAAAACACAGATTTCGATCAAAGGCAGACAAACCGATGTAGTCCTCCTCAGATGCCGGCCACTGAAGAAAGAAAAAGGGCTGACCCTTTGATCCCTCAGCTTTTATACTGAGCATGATGCGGATGGGATGGAATACCCTGTTGGTCAGGTTTGGGTCACCTGTCCTGACCATTCCTCCCTGCAGGTGTGACCCCTCTATGCTTTTTCCATTTCTGACCCTCCAACAGGGCAAATAACAAATTTACCTGACCTTGGTTGTTATAGCAATAAGTATAAGCAAGGGCCTCTCTACATACCGTTCCTTGGTATAATCAGGTCTTACCACTGTGAGAGTGAACAGTTTCTGAACCATATGCTGTTAATTTCAGATTTCAGTTAGTTAGAAGAGGCCCAGCTAAAAAGTAAAATTACTGAACAGAAAATTAGTTCTGTTTTACCTCAAACCAGAACACACATGAAGGTCAGATAAATGAGCCAAGACAGTGTGTCTAGGGAATGAGGACATGCTGCTGGAACATAAAGCCACTTTTGGAGACGCTTTTGGTCTAAGTGGATGGTCAGGCCCAGAGCAGTAATTTACCTGTCTTCCTCTGTACTAAGGAATAGCACGGTGCTTCTGTTTGGTGTGTGCTTTCTGAAGGGAAACACAAATATTAACATCAGCCTGACCATCAGAAACCTCTCTGTAACTTGTGCAGCCAGCACTCCTGGTGAGCATTACCCCAGAATGAGCCCTTCATTGCTCTGCATCCAGTGCACTGACTGCTTGTTGCAGTAGCTCCTATATGAGAAGTTGAGAGCTGTATCCTTAGAAAAGAAATGCAAACACTGTTTTTGTACTCCCTAGGTTGTTTACCAGTTCCGTGTCCGGTCAGGCCTTCAGAGAAGCTTAAAACCACTCAAAGCCCATTGGTGTTTGTGACAGCTCTCAACCATGCCAGAGGGACAGAGCAGCAGCCAGATCAACAAAACATAAGAAAATGCAGCTACTTGGATGCTTAAAACCCAGTCTAAGAGGGACCTTGGAAGACAGATTCATATGCCTGCTTTTGCTAGTTAGTTCTCACAATTAGACATAGCTCACTAATTTCCCCAAGTTTGACTGGGTCAGCAAAAACAACATACTTCAGCTAAAAATACTGTCTTGTACAACTTGCTCGAGTTGGTAGTTGGATGACTTAGCTATCTAACGAGTCTTCTGAAGCTGGATGAAACAATCCTGATTCAGATGGCCTGTCCTGAATAAACAACGCTGGCACCCAGTGCATATCAGCTTTAAACCATATTCCCTGTATTCAGAGCAGTGTGCTGGCCACAGACAGATTCTTTTTATTTCTGCTACCCCTGTTTAGTAAAAAATCATTTTTCTTTTGCCTTTCTTTCCAATGCAGGGAGGCACAGCCATCAGCTGTGCTAATGCCACCCACGTGGTTGCACTTTTGCTCTCCAAATCTCCCCAAGGAGTGCAGCCCTCATTGGGATCAGCGTGGCCACAGCACACAGCATTCTTATACCTCCCTTTATATACAGCCTTCAGGCAAAGCCCCTATTGATGTACATACCCTGAAATCTCTCCAAGAAGTGACACAGTCCTCACTGACAACTACTCTTTGTCAGAGGTGAAAGGTAGAGAAGGTTTCAGTGTTAACTAGAAGCATGCTAATGTCCCTGAGGTAAATGATGCAAGTGAGCTGAAATTGGGACTTGGGCTCTAATTGGAAGTTGTAGTCAGCACTTTGTTCTTTCTCCCTCCATTTGCTCAAGACTCTGTTGATCACTCAGCAGGATGCGAACAGACAGATCAATTTTATTTACTGTGTAATTTAAACACTCAGCATGCTTGAGAAGGTAGAATACATCAGAGAATTGCAGTCCTCAGCCTCTGAAATGGTCTTGGCTGACAGTGGGGGACAAAGAAGCAAATACATCCCAAAATCTCATCTCATAGACCTTGAAGATGGAAAAATACAACTTTGTCACATTGAATGAATTTCTCTTTGTCTTCCCACTGCAGCAAATCCCATGGACCCATACCACAATGTCCCCACAGCAGGAAGCTTTGTCTCCTCCTAGTCAGGCAGGTTCAAAAGCAATTGAGTTAATGAGTGATTCCAATCCACGGTGCAAAGGAAGCAAATCAACCTAGTCTGCCACCAAATGGCATTTGTGCCAATCAGGCTGCATCGAATGAGGGGGATGCACACAGCCAAGCATGGTGGCAGTGAGAGGTGATGGCATCCTAAACCACTTTCCACCCACCACTGTCCGACCATAGCCAAAGTCACTCACTGTCTTGGGAAAAATGGAAACTGGATTTGTGGTGTGGTCTGACCCTCCAAATAGCTCTTCAGCATAGCACAGAGTGATGTTCACCAAATTCCTGGCTTGTCTGCTTTGCCTGAAATTGCAAAAGGAGCAGTTCTGCAAGACACCAAAGCGTATGGCTACTTTTGTCATTTCTGGTTTTGGGCAGTGTGTAGGCAAAACCAATGCCATGCATAGCAACATGTACCAAAAAATCTGTTCAGCATTTCATTTTTAAAAAACATGAAAACATTATTAAAACTGGTTATGATTTTATTTAAAGACTGAAAACAGAGGAATAATTGTAAGGACATATTCAAATCAATTTTTAACATAGACACATTCACGTTAAGTCCATTCTGCTTCACATGCTCCATTGCTATCTTCTCTCATCATAAAGCAGCTAGACGCATCCAGCCAGATGAACAGGTGTCGTGGTTTCGGCCAAATTTACCAAAACCAAACTGACAGATGGCCCTCCCCCCAAAAAAAAGAGAGGAGAGGAAGAGATAAGGAGATTTACAAGTTTAGAATGAACTGAACTACTTTAATGAAGTATCAATATTAAAATTAAAAAAAAATTAAATAGATACAATATATACAAAACCATATCAAGCGCGCAGGATGACATCACTGTCAGGCACTGGGGAAGTTCCAGACTCGACTCAGCGACGGATGGGAACTGGATTCCAGCTCTGGAGGCAGGAACACACGGATAGGGATCAAAGGCAGATGAACAGACAGGGTCCTCTTCGGCCATCAAAGAAAGAGATTTGACCCTTTGATCCCTCAGCATGGGGCAGATGGGATGGAATACCCCTGCTGGTCAGGTTTGGGTCACCTGTCCTGTCTGCTCCTCCCCACAGGTAGGACCCCTCTATGCTTTCCGACCCTCTAAGGGGCAAATAATGAAATTAACTGACCTTGGTTGTTATAGCAATAAGTATAAGCAAGGGCCTCTCTGCATACCATTCCTTGGCATGAAGTACAAACATTGGTCTTATCACTCTGAGAACGAGCAGCTTTCTCCACAATATGCCGTTCATTTCAGAGAGTTAGAAGAGGCCTAGCTAAGATGTAAAATTACTGAACAGAAAGTTGGTTCTGTTTTACTTCAAACTGGGACAACAGGTAACCATTTTAAATTGCACTAAGTAATACAGTATTGCTTGAAATAATTCATTAGGTCTGTAGCTGTTCCCAGTAATAAGGGGAGAATTCAGCCTCTCTTGTCTTACACACAACTTTCTCTAACTGAGGTTCCCCATGGGAGTGTGTTATCCATTTGTCAACATGTAGTTATTTGCCCATCCTCTGACACGTCCTAAATCAGGCAGGTGAAAATACACCAGGGCAGGAATGGTTTGCTGAGTGCTTAGCATGCTGGGGCACCATCTTATTGAGAACCTTTGCATGCAGCTATAACATGAGACCATTGCCAGACAGGACACAGGGCTGGGCTGATTATGGTCCTGATCATGTCTGCAGCATGCGTTTCCTTTAATTCTGTACACTTCAGTGTTATTCCTGCCTTTTTGAAAGCTCCTTGGGCTTCTTTGGCTGCTGTTATGTCACCAGCAGAGCTTACCTTGAAGCAGCACCTGGAGCAGATGCTGAATAGCCCAGATGGGGTCAGCAAGCAGAACAGGCTAGTGTGATGCTAGCACAAAGGTAGCAACTTGCTTGTTGAGTGGATTTATCTTCTTTCTTTAAATGATTTTAATGTCATAAGGGGACAGAGTGCCTTAAAGATGGAGTGACAAGGGGGACAAGAAAGGAGGGGCGAGATGTAATGTGGTGGTTGGCAGGTCCAGACAGAGATGTCCCTCATGCTGTTCAGAGTAGTACAGTGGTGTCAGAAGGATCCTGGACCCCCTCCCCACATACACACACATAGGAACACACACATGTGCTGTTTCCCATGTTCCTCTTTGACAAACTCCAGGATTAACTTAAGTGGAACTGGTGCAGCCAAATTCCCCAGTGCATCAGGCTGACAGCCTACCTGTCTTAGAGTCAACATTGATTTTCCATCAAGCTGTGTTGCTTTCCTGGAAGTTCAGTGCATGTACTGGAACGCTGCAGGCAGCACAGGCAGTGTTATAGTTGAATTTAAGGCAAATCGAGTCTGAAATAGATTCACTAAATATTTATTAAGGTAGGAAAGCAAAAGCAGCGCTGGGTGGCCGGGGAGTCGCAGCTCTACCAAGGGCTTGCAAATTCAGGCAAGCTAAACAGCTCCTTTTATCTTCACAGAGGTCGGTTTCGACATCTTCGATACGCCCCTCGGCTTCTTCCTTCTTCCGTTATCTTGGCTCCTTCAGGTCTGTCTTGCTTCAGGCAGTTTCGATAAAATGGCAGTTACAAAATTAGTTCATACAATCTTTCTTTACATGGTTGATTGGTACAAAGGTTTTAAACAAAGATACCAATTGCCATAACAATACAACCTCGCACAGGTCTCATCTAAGTCCAGTGGGGAATACTTGACTACCATACTGGAGAGCCTGGGATGACTCAGAAGGAAAGAGCATCTCAGCTTTTCATGCCCTGAGAATTGCCCAGGTGCATAGTTCCCAGGTTCCACACAAAGGTTAGCAAAGTTGGGTCAGTGGAGGGTTGTGATTTTGGGGTTCATGATCATTTGGGTGTAGCATCAGACAGTATGGGGAAGACTTTAAAGAAAAATGCCATTTACTTATCAAGGCTAGTTTGTGGTTCCTTCTCTCACCTAGTATGTATGTATGAGAACTATGTATGTAGCATGAAAACTAATTTGTGAAATTACAGATTTTTGTTAGAATGTTGGCCCCCAAAAGTAACATCTTCAGAAGTGTCTAAATCAATCACATTTCTAGAAAGAACTTAGGTACATAGAGTTTGGGGCCCTTGGCCTTCTAAGAAATATCTGGGGGCCAAAACCAAAAGAGCTGGAAGCCTGGGAAAGAGCTCACTAGCTAGAAATGGAGTTCATAAACTCCACCTGCTACACCAGGAGGAAGCAGTGAGCAGAAAACAGGCACTGAAAACTTCATTCCCTCATTCCGATGTACCTGATGGCTGGTGTACTAGATTTTATAGCCCAGAATTACTTCAGGAGATTGGCACCCAAATAGCTCCTTTGGGTGATGGTGGAAGTAGCAGTAGTTCATAATACTTGTAAGGATCAGAAAGTGGATTTCCTTGCCTCAAAGCCTGAAGTGACTCATGCACATCTCCACCACCTTCTAGGAGCTTGTCCTAAAACCCCAGGGCTGGGTAGACTTCCCATTTCTCCTGCTAGTATTCTCTTTTTGGCCACTGGGGACTCAGGATTCATAGCATCCAAGAGGGAGCTGAACTGTTGATTCATGCTTAAAAAATTTGGCTGGGGACACAGGCATGGATGTTCCTACCACACTTACATTGCTTTGGGAATGTTCACTCCAAGCCACTAAATAAGTGAAAGAAGGGGTTAAATAGGAAATCTTGTATTGTTCAGACCCACACATTGCAATAGCCCTCAGTAAGAGCATAGAAATAGTAATGGGGAGACCTAGCAGTAGCAAAAGTCCAGAATAATTGACTGAATGAGTAAGCTGAGTTGGAGAAGAGCATTAGTGCTTGTACTGAGCGCTTGATAGAAAGCAGAGAGCACCGGTCCATTTAAAAGTCTCAGGCAGGCCTTAACTGTCTTGACAGAAAATGAAACCTGTAACCTTGTTGCTGAGTCAGGTGCCTGTTGTGAATTATACAGCCTCTTAAAGTATCGGTAGCTTGTCTCAGTGCTGTGTAACTGTGGTCAACGCTGGAGCTTCTGGTGTAGATGGGTGGAAGTTGGTTTGTATTCAGGGTTGTAAACATTTGTCTCCATTAAACCCCGCTTTATCCCTCTGTGTCTGAATAGCAAAATTCATGTGGCCTGCAAAATACCAGCCTTTTATTCCGGAGACAAAGATAACCAATGCATTTGCAAGTTCCAGTCCTGAGGAATTTCTCTGATTTAATGTTTTTACTTTGATCCTGTATCAGTCTTTGTCAGTCATGCCAGAGTTGTTAGTCCAATCCTTTTCCTGCCAAATTTGATGAGCATTTATTCACCTCTGCCATTGGCAGGAGCAGGGCTGAGCGTGGTTTGTATGACTTCTCTGAAGGTTCCTGAGCCATGCTCATCACCATGATCTCTAGGCATCTCTGCTGCTTATTTGTCCCTCAAGAAAGGTGGCCTTGGACATGTGTTCCCTTGCTCTTACCTGTGTGGAAAGGACAGAGCTGGCCCATCTTCAGAAAACAGAATCACAGAATCTTCATGGTTGGAAGGGACCTTTGAGATCATCAAGTCCAACCACAAAAAAAACCCAACCAAACAAACAAACAAAAAGAAAACAAAAAGAAACCACACCAAAAAACCCCACAAACAGGCACAAACCAACAATCTCGGGCACTAGAGCATGCCCTGAAGTGCCATGTCTACATGTTTCTTAAATACCTCCAGGGATGGTGACTCTACCACCTCCCTGGGCAGGCTGTTCCAGTGCCTGACCTGGTAGTCACACCACTTTCCCGAGACAAGTGGGAAAAGGCGCTTTTCTCTCCAAGGGGAATAAAATCTGTGAGAGAAAAAAAAAAATCAGCACATTTCACACACCACAGGGGAACTAGAAGCAAAACAAATTCACTATTCAGGTTCCTCAGCCAGTAGTCTGGTAAACCCCTATTATTCAGGTATGGCACAAAAAATAGTTCCCAACATTTTCTCTCGCTCTGGAGAATGTTTTTAACCAGGCCCTTTCCTGCCTTACTGGCCACACATTTGGCTTTTCCCTACAAGCCTTGCCTGGCAGTGCAGGATGAGATTGGGGCAGTTCAAATTTTGTAACCAATTGCTAACTCAACCCCATTGATTTCCCACAAGAAACAAGGAAGGACTTTGAATCAGAAAACTGAATATCAGTTTATATGGTAACCCATCATACATGGGCTCCTATCCCTACTGGAAGCAGAGAAGTATGAATACAGCACAAACATTGCATACCTGCAGGAGGCTTAGCTTTTGGACCTGAATTCTAGTTGTGATGCTGTGGTGAGAAGTTAAGAGAAATAGTCTCTCCTAAATGAGGAGCTATTTTAAATCCCCTCTTGCACTGAATACACAAAGAAAGCTCTATGTACTGTCCAAGTTTTAAGGTACATTTCAGCAGCGAGTAGAACAACCTCTGAAAATTTAAGCAAACAATATACCATTTAAAAATACAACTGCAAAATGTTTCACTTTTTTTTTTTTTTAAATAAAGCAAATGAGCTCCCAAGAATCAACGTGAGATAAAAGAGAGACACACAGGATACATCACAGGTTACCAGGAAGAGAAGCAGGGAGGCAGCAACATTTTCTGCTGTGAGGTGTGTTAACCTGTTGAGTTGCTATCCAGGGAAATGGTAATAACTCAGGCCTGGTGTCAAGCTAGGCTGGACTAACACTAAATGGTGGTGCTGCTTTGATGAAGACACTTTTCTGTCCCCACTGGGCCCCTCAGTGGCAGCCTCAGTAGGAGGAGAAAAAGTAAAAGGATAAATTCCCTTACCCAGCCCAATCTTAGAATCCATGCAGCAACCAGGTGCAGATAGAGGCAAGGTCTCTCCCCTTTCTCTTCCCCAGCTGGTTCTCATCCAGAAGCTCCATGACCATCTTAGCGTGGTGTTATCAACAAGCTGCTGTGACTCAGCTTTAGCCCCTAGTAACCTTGGAGGCAATGGGACACAGCTCATCTGGCCTTTGCAGTATCCCTGCATGGGAGATGGAAAGCTCACACCCTTTGCTATTAGTTCTGCTATGCCTTTTGCTGCTATCAAATCTGGGTTTCTGCAGCTGTATGATGATCAGCCAGACTGTTGCCCTAATTTTGCTTTTTCCCTTTGTATCCCATATGCAGAGAAGCAGAGGGAACTGGCTCGGAAGGGATCCCTGAAGAATGGCAACATAGGAAGCCCAGTTAATCAGCAGCCCAAGAAGAACAATGTGATGGCACGAACAAGGTAAACGACTGGAAAAGCACTCAGCTGTGCTCTAAGCTGCAATCTCTAATGACCTTAGGATGGGCAAGGATGATGTTCATTGCTATTTGCCTACTGTCAAACATGCTGCAAGAGCAGTGATGTCCCTTCCCAGAGCTGGCAGGCCCAGACGCTCTGTGCTGTATTGCATCCCATCCCCTGAGAAAATGCAGGGACAGCTAGGCTCAGGACTGGTGACAGTGCAGCCTGAAGGAGGCAGAGGCAGCCCAGCCTGGTCAAAATCAGGGGTTTTATATGGCTGTCATGCGTGTTCTGGGTAGCCTCACAGAACACATAATTCTGCCAGCAGGAGAGTGTACAAGGCTGCTCCACATAATACAAAATGGTGCCTTGGCTGCTTTTATCCCAGTAGTCCCCCTGTTCCTTTTTGATGATCACCCCTTCTCCATACTGATTGACTTAAAGGCTTGTGAATAATCCATATCTCTGTGCTTTGCTATACACCTCCTGCACTTTGAACAGCATGGTCATACTTTGCTGGAGCTGCTTTGGCACATCTCTGTATGACAGTATCAGACAGTACTACAAAGCACTGTAAAAAAAAAGTTTTTTCCATGCAAGCTTCAGTACACCAGTGTATCACTCAAATTCAGGAGGAAGGAACTCCCCGAGTCCACAGGACTGCATGCTACTAAAAAGGTGGAAGTTTTTAGTCAAGGACCTTACTTCAAATGACAGCAGAATCTGCATGAATGATGGGTGTTTATTGATGAATGAAAGAGTTGCATAGATTACCATATATGAAGTAGAACAGGAGCTGCAGGTCAGAGCCTCTCTGTATGCAATGCATCTGATAGATGAGGTTCCTTGTTCACATTAATTCCCAAAACCCACAGTAGCAGTCATAAATCATACCAGGACTTTGTCAAGTTTTATTTGTAAGCCCCTGAGATGTTGCTCACTGCTTTGTGTTTGGTTTTTGAGACCATATAAAGGTGTCAGGCCCTTAGTGGCAGCAAGAAATTCAGCAGATGTACTCACCTGGCTTTTCCATGTTTCTTTTTGGCAACAGGCTGCACTCTAGCTTCCCAAGAGGAATGGTAGCAGATCTGCTGCTTGAGAAATTTAGAAACGCTAAGAATAGTGGAGGAAGATGTTAAGGGAGAGAAGACAGAATAAGTGCAGATGCCTACCTGCAAAATTAGTGACTTCTGCTTGGAGAGGCTGCCAATGGAAAGAAGTGATTTGGGTGGGGAAGGGCAGAGTTGTGACACCCATTGACAAAAGCTTTTGAACAACCAGCTCAGTTTTATTCCATTTGTGGACACCTGAGTACTGTTCAGAGGACATGTGTGTGCCTCCACAGCCAAGCAAAGCCTGCTGGCAGTAGACTTGATTTTCTTAGTTACTTTTTACACAGCTTTTACAAGCATCCCTTGGGATCTGCAACACAGAGGTTTGCGGCCATTGCTTTAATAGCAGATGTAGCCAAGCTCCATTGTTCCCATATGGCTGGGAGGATTCTGACGCAGGGTCTCACTGGCCCAGGTCTCTTCATCTCACAGTTCCCTTGGCTTTCTGGGAACCAAGCAGCACCACAAACACAGCCCTTGTAATACCTTAGAATGGTTTGGTCTGTCTTGCCACAGGGCAACCCTGGAAAGGCAGAAGTGCCACAAGCTTGTTCAAGCAGTTTCTTTTCATGAGATAATGGCTGCAGTACAATGGAAGATACTCTAGTGGGATACACTGCAAAGCATCCAGGTTATGGTAGTTCTTTAAGTCTGAACTGTTGGCTTGATTTTAACCTTTTTGCTTGCTTGATTTCGGTGCATGTTTCACAATCACGGATAACCTGCATAATAGCGTCCATGGTTAAATCCACCCCTCAGTAACGGGCCCATTTATTTGTTGCATCCCTTCCTTGATGACCTGAAGTGTCATGGGCCCACCGAGCTAAAAACAGTTCACCTTTATGGTCCCAGTCCAAATCTGTCTGGAAAATCTTAGCTGCTTGGTCAACTTGCTGATTGTTTCGATGCTCCTCAGTGGCTCGACTCACGAGTACATGGGCATCTACGTGGCATACCATTACAACTAGTTTTTCTACCCGGGCAGCAATATCTTGCCATAATTCAGCAGCCCAGATGGGTTTACCTCTGCGCTGCCAGTTGCTCTGCTTCCACTGCTGTAACCATCCCCACAGAGCATTTGCCACCATCCATGAGTCAGTATAGAGATAGAGTATTGGCCACTGTTCTCGTTCAGCAATGTCTAAGGCCAGCTGGATGGCTTTTACCTCTGCACGTTGACTCGATTCTCCTTGTCCTTCAGCAGCTTCTGCAACTTGTCTTGTAGGACTCCACACAACAGGTTTCCACCTTCAATGCTTTCCTACAACACAAGACCCATCAGTGAACAGAGCATACTGTTTCTCATTATCTGAGAGTTCATTATATGGTGGGGCTCCCTCAGCATGTGTTACCACCTCCTCTGGTGGCATTCTGGAATCTTTGCCTTTGGGCCAGTCTGTGATCACTTCTACGATTCCTGGACGATTTGGGTTTCCTATTCGAGCTCGCTGTGTGATTAAGGCAACCCACTTACTCCAAGTAGCATCAGTGGCATGAGGAGTAGAAGGAACTTTATCCTTGAACATCCAGCCCAGCACTGGTAATCGGGGCGTCAGGAGGAGCTGGGCTTCAGTACCAATTAGCTCTGAAGCAGCTCCAACTCCTTCATATGCTGCCAAGATTTCTTTCTCAGTTGGAGTATAGTTGGCCTCGGAGCCTTTGTATCCTCGACTCCAGAATCATAGGGGTCGACCTCAAGTCTCCCCTGGTGCTTTTTGCCAGAGGCTCCAGGTAGGGCCTTTGTCCCCTGGGTGCGGTGTTAGAGCACATATTTAATGTCCCATCCTGTTCAGACTGGTCCAAGGGCTACTGCATGCACAGTATCTTGTTCAATTTGCTCAAGACCTGTCGTGGCTCAGGACCTCATGTAAAAATCATTTTTCTTTCCAGTCCCTTCATAGAGAGGTTACATAATCTGACTATAAAGGGGAATATGCATTCTCCAGAAACCCACAACTCCTAAGAAGGCTTGTGTTTCCTGTCTGTTAGTAGGTGGGGACATGGACATTATTTTGTTAATCACAAAGGCCCACCTTGCCATTTAATTCCCAAAAACTGGATGCCTCATGAAAGTCCCTTGGCCTTAACACATTTTACAGCAAAACCTGCTTTCAGAAGAATCTCAATTACTTTCTTACCTTGCTTGAGAACTGCTTCTGCTGTATCACCCCACACAATGGGGTGACTTACAGGTCACCAGGCATGGTTGCAGCAGGTGGGGAAAGCCTAAGCCAAGGGGGAAAAAGGATATTGGGAAAGGAGTTAGCACGGCTCATTGATAGGGCTTTAAACTAGATTTGAAGGGGGACGGGGTTGGAACCAGGGTCACTGAAGTGGTACCCGGGAGTATAGCGCCAGTGCTAATAGGCAAAAATGCCAACAAGGACCTGCAGACTACTGCAGCAGTTGAGGTGGGTGAGAAAAACACATGTGTTGATGAAGACACAAGGAGTAGTGATAGGATGATAATTGCAGAAATGTCTGCACATGGACAGGTGGGAAGTAGAGTTTACCCTCCCAGAAAAATAGTGGGACGATTAACCCAGCTGAAGTGCATCTACATGAATGCACGCAGCATGGGCAACAAACAGGAGGAGCTGGAGGCCATTGTGCAACAAGAAAACTATGATCTGGTCGCCATCACAGAAACGTGGTGGGAGGACTCGCATAACTGGAGTGCGGTGATTGATGGCTACCAGCTTTTCAGAAGGGACAGGCAAGGAAAGAGGGGTGGTGGGGTGGCCCTTTATGTTAAGAACAGTATTATATGCCTAGAACTCAGCAATATGCACGAAGACAGTGTTGAGTGTCTATGGGTAAGAATCAAGGGGAGGACCAGCAAGACGGACATCATGGTGGGGGTCTGTTATAGACCCCCAAACCAGGATGCAAAGACCGATGAAGTATTCTATAAACAGCTGGCAGAGGCCTCAAGATCACTCTCCCTTGTACTCATGGGGGACTTCAACTTCCCTGACATCTGCTGGAAATACAACACAGCAGAGAGGCAACAGTCCTGGAGATTCTTGGAGTGCGTGGAAGACAACTTCCTAACGCAGCTGGTAAGAGAACCAACTAGGGAAGGTGCCCTACTGGACCTACTGATAGTAAACTCTGAGGGTCTTGTGGGGGATGTAAACGTTGGGGGTCGACTTGGGCAGAGCGATCATGAAATGATAAAATTTTCAATTCTTGGTGAAGCAAGGCAGGGGGGCAGCAATACTGCCACCCTGGACTTCCGAAGGGCAGACTTTGGCCTCCTCAGGAGCGCGGTTGAAAGTGTCCCTTGGGAGACAGTTCTGAGGGCCAGAGGTGCCCAAGAAAGCTGGTCTTACTTCAAGGAGGCACTCTTAAAAGCGCAGGAAAGAGCCATACCTAAGACCCGGAAAAAAAGCAGGAATGGAAGTAGGCCAGCCTGGCTAAATAGAGAGCTTTGGCTGGAGCTCAAGAACAAAAAGAAAGTTTATGATCTCTGGAAAAGGGGCCTGGCAGACAAGGAGGATTACCAGGAAGCGGTGAGGATATGCAGGGGAAAAATTAGAAGGGCCAAGGCTCAAGCTGAACTCATCTTGGCCACTACAGTTAACAATAATAAAAAGGGTTTTTTTCGATATGTAAACAGCAAGAGAAAGAATAGGGAGAATGTGGGTCCGCTGATGAATGAGGCAGGCACCCTAGTAGTGGAAGACACGGAGAAAGCGGAGTTGCTAAATGCCTTCTTTTCTTCAGTCTTTACTGCCAGGTCTGCTCCCCATGAATCTTCGGCCTTAGAGGCAAGGGGGACGGTATGGGGAGAGGAGGCTTTTCCCCTAGTAGATGTGGACCAGGTCTGGGACCACTTGACCAAACTGGACATTCATAAGTCCATGGGCCCTGATGGGATGCACCCGCGAGTGCTGAGAGAGCTGGCAGATGTTATTGCTGGGCCACTCTCTATCATCTTTGAAAAGTCGTGGAGAACAGGAGAGGTGCCCGAGGACTGGAGGAAGGCCAACATTACTCCAGTCTTTAAAAAGGGCAAGAAGGAGGACCCTGGGAACTACAGGCCAGTTAGTCTCACCTCTGTCCCTGGGAAGATAATGGAGAGACTCATTCTAGATGTCATCTCCAAACAAGTTCAAGAGCGGGGGACTATTGGAAGTGGGCAACATGGGTTTACCAAGGGTAAATCATGTATGACCAATCTGATAGCCTTCTATGATGCTATAACTGGTTGGTTGGATGAGGGGAGGGCAGCAGATGTCATCTACCTTGACTTCAGCAAGGCTTTTGACACTGTCTCCCATAACATCCTCATTGGGAAACTGAGGAAATGTGGACTAGATGAGGGGACAGTGAGGTGGGTTGAAAACTGGCTGCGTGACAGGACCCAAAGGGTAATGATAAATGGAGTAGGTTCAAGCTGGAAGCCAGTAACCAGTGGTGTCCCCCAGGGATCAATACTGGGTCCAGTCCTGTTCAACATATTCATCAGTGACCTGGAGGAGGGGACAGAGTGTATCCTCAGCAAATTTGCTGATGATACCAAACTGGGAGGGGTGGCTGACACCCCAGAGGGCCGTGCTGCCATCCAGCGTGACCTGGACAGGCTGGAGGGCTGGGCAAGGAAGAACCTCATGAGGTTCAACAGGGAGAAGTGTAGGGTCCTGCACTTGGGGAAGAAGAATGTCAGGCATCAATACAGGTTAGGCATGGACCTGCTGGAGACAAGCTCCGAGGAAAAGGATCTGGGGGTCCTAGTGGACAGTAAGATGACAATGAGCCAGCAGTGTGCTCTTGTGGCCAGGAAGGCCAATGGAATCCTGGGCTGCATAGGGAAGAGTGTAGCCAGCAGGTCAAGGGAGGTCATTCTGCCCCTCTACTCTGCACTGGTGAGGCCACAACTGGAATACTGCGTCCAGTTCTGGGCTCCCCAGTTCAAGAGAGACAGGGAACTACTGGAAAGAGTCCAGCGTAGGGCAACTAAGATGATTCAAGGACTCGAGCATCTCCCTTATGAGGAGAGACTGAGAGAGCTGGGACTCTTTAGCCTGGAGAAGAGAAGGCTGAGGGGCGACCTTATTAATGCTTATAAGTACCTCAAGGGTGGATTGAAGGAGGAGGGAACCAAACTCTTTTCAGTAGTTGCCAGTGAGAGGACAAGGGGCAACGGGCACAAGCTGGAACACAAAAGGTTCCACTTGAATCTGAGGAAAAACTTCTTCACAGTGAGGGTGACTGAGCCCTGGAACAGGCTGCCCAGAGAGGTCGTGGAGTCCCCTTCTCTGGAGATTTTCAAGACCCGCCTGGATGCAGTCCTGAGTGGCATGCTCTGACATGCTCGGGGTAGTCCTGCCTTGGCAGGGGAGTTGGACTAGATGATCTCTATGGTCCCTTCCAACTCCAAAAATTCAGTGAAATTCAGTGAAATTCAGTGAAATGATGTCATCAAGGTATTGCAGGTGTTCTGGAGCTCCACCCTTCTCCAGTGCAGTCTGGATCAGTCCATGGCAAATAGTAGGGCTGTGTTTCCACCCCTGGGGCAATCGATTCCAGGTGCACTGGATGCCCCTCAACATGAAAGCAAACCGTGGCCTGCACTCTGCTGCTGAAGGAATAGAGAAAAAGACATTAGCAATGTCAATTGTAGCACACCACTTGGCTGCCTTTGACTCCAGTTCATACTGAAGTTCTAGCATGTCTGGCACAGCAGCACTCAGTGGGGGTGTGACTTCATTCAGGCCACGATAGTCTACTGGTAATCTCCAGTCTCCATCAGACTTTGGCACTGTCCGTATCGGGCTGTTAAAGGGTGAGCGAGTCTTACTGAATCACTCCTTGGGTCTCCAGCCGAAACAATCAGGTTCTGAATGGGAATCAGAGAATCACGGTTAGTGCGATACTGTCGACGATGCACCGTGGAAGTAGCAATTGGCACCTGCTGTTTTTTAACCCTCAGCAGTCCCACCACAAAAGGGCCATCTGAAAGGCCGGGTAAGGTAGACAGCTGTGCAATGTCCTCAGTCTCTACAGCTGCTATACCAAAAGCCCACCAATACCCTTTCGGGTCTTTAAAATACCCTCTCTTGAGGTAGTTTATGCCAAGGATGCACGGGGCATCTGGGCCAGTCACAATAGGATGCTTCTCCCATTTATTCCCACTCAGGCTCACTTCGGCCTCTGGTACAGTCAGTTCTTGAGACCCTCCTGTCACTCCAGCAATAGTGACAGATTCTGTCCCTTTATGATTCGATGGCATTAGGGTGCACTGTGCACCAGTGTCCACCATGGCTTTATACTTTTGTGGCTCTAATGTGCCCGGCCACTGAATCCACACAGTCCAATAAACTCGGTTATCCCTCTCCTCCTCCTGGCTGGAGGCAGGGCAACCCTAATAATGAGGACAACATCTACAATTTGCATATGAATTCCTACCCAGACTGGAGAACTCCTTACCATGGACTGGAGCAGTCACCCTCCTGTAAGAATCCTTTCTTCTGTCTACTTTACCTTGCAACTCAAGCACTTGTGCCTGTAGGACAAGAGTAGATTTATTTTTTTTATCCCACTTACTCATGTAAGGAATGGGAATGGTGCTTAGGGAATGGTGCCACCAACAAAATTTTGGGTTTTTCGACCTTGGCGAACTTCATACGGCACAAGGTCTGCTAGTAACAGATGGGGAACATCTGTCTCAGAAGGGCAGGAAGATCCTGGCACATAAGTTGGCACGGCTTGTCAAAAGGGCTTTAAACTAGGCTTGAAGGGGGAGGGGGTTAAATACCGGAGCGCTAGAGACGAGCCTAAGGACACCCTCCAGCCTGCCATTGCACTTGAAGCAAGAAATAATGATAGTATCAGAATGGTCTGTGGCAAGTGGCAGGAAGACACACTAGGGTTCAAAGGATGGGGTGATAGCAAGGGCCTCCAACCTGTTGCACTAACACATGCTGTGAACACTGTATCAAAGGCAAGGTCTTGCAGAACTGGACCAAGAGCCCCTGAGGTAATAGGAGACAGGAGGGTTGCAGCCCCAAAGCATCTTGGGGGATCAGTGGAGCGTCCCTCTAAGAACGTGACGTGGCCAGCAGACCAGCTGAAGTGTCTCTGCACCAATGCACACAGCATGGGCAACAAGCAGGAGGAACTGGAAGCTATCCTGCTACAGGAAAGCTATGACATAGTAGCAATTACGGAAACTTGGTGGGATGACTCCTATGACTGGAGTGTGGCCATCGATGGCTACAAGCTGTTCAGAAGGGACAGGAGAGGAAGAAGGGGTGGAGGTGTTGCCCTCTATGTAAAGAAGTGGCTAGAATGTGAAGAGTTGTTGCTAAAGAGTAGCCATGACCAGGTCGAAAGTTTATGGGTAGGAATTAGGGATTGGGACAACAAAGGGAGCCTTGTGGTAGGAATCTACTACAGGCCGCCTGACCAGGCGGAGCCTGTCAATGATGCCTTCTTACTCCAGCTTGAGGAGGTATCACGATCACAGGCTCTCATCCTGCTGGGGGATTTTAACCACCCCGGCATCTGTTGGAAAAGCAACACAGCTGGCTGCAGACAATCCAGGAAGCTCTTAGAGTGCCTAGATGACAACTTCCTGCGACAAGAAATTAACAGCCCTACTCGAGGAAATGCATTGTTGGCCTGTTGATCACAAATGCAAGCGAAATCATCAGGGTGGTCAAAATTGAAGGTAGCCTAGGCTGCAGTGATCATGCCCTAGTGCAGTTCACTGTCCTAAGGAGTTTGAAGCTCACCAGAAGCACAGTTAGGACTCTAAATTTCAAGAAAGCAAACTTCCAGCTTTTCAAGGAGTTAGTAAATAGGACCCCATGGGAAACGGCCCTCAGGGACAAGGGAGCGGAACAAAGCTGGCAGATCTTTAAGGATGCTCTCTATAGAGCACAAAAGATCTCAATCCCCACATGTAGAAAAATGGGCAAGGAGGGCAAGAGACCACCATGGTTGAGCCAAGACCTGCTGGTCAAACTAAGGGGCAAGATGGGGCTACACAGGAAATGGAAGAAGGGACAGGCATCCTGGGAAGAGTATAGGGATGCTGCCAAGATGTGTAGGAATGAGGTCAGGAAGGCCAAGGCACAGCTAGAACTGAACTTGGCAAGGGATGTAAAGAAAAATAAGAAAGGCTTCTACAGGTACGTTAACCAGAAAAGGAAGGTTAAAGAAAATGTACCCCCCCTGATGTGCAACAGTGGGGAACTTGTATCAACAGATGAGAAGAAGGCAGAAGTTCTCAATGACTTCTTTGCATCAGTCTTCACTGGCAACCCCCTTCCTCCTAGCTCTTGTGTTGATGGCACAAAAATTGGAGACCAGGGTGACAAAGTCCCTCCCACTGTAAGTGAAGACAAGGTACGAGATCAACTCAGGAACCTGAAGATATACAAGTCCATGGGACCTGATGAGATACATCCCAGAGTCCTGAAGGAACTAGCTGATGTAGTTGCCAAGCCACTTTCCATGATATTTGAAAAATCATGGCAGTCAGGTGAAGTCCCTGCAGACTGGAAGAAGGGGAACATCACACCCATTTTTAAAAAGGGTAGAAAGGAGGACCCTGGGAACTACCGACCTGTCAGTCTCACCTCTGTGCCTGGGAAGATCATGGAACAGATCCTCCTAGATGCTATGCTTGGGCACGTGAAGGACAGGGAGGTGATCCAGGACAGCCAACATGGCTTTACTAGGGGCAGGCCCTGCCTGACTAACCTAGTGGCCTTCTATGATAAAGTGACGTGGTCAGTAGATAAGGGGCAACCTATGGATGTGATCTATCTGGATTTCTGTAAGGCCTTTGACACAGTCCCCCACAACATCCTGATTGCCAAATTGGAGGGGTACGGATTTGATGGGTGGACTGTTCAGTGGATAAGGAACTGGCTAGATGGTCGCATCCAGAGGGTGGTACTGAATGGCTCAAAGTCCAGATGGAAACCAGTCACAAGTGGTGTTCCTCAAGGGTCCGTGCTGGGGCCAATACTGTTTAATATTTTCATCAATGATATAGACAGGGGGATTAAAGGCACCATCAGCAAGTTTGCAGACGACACCAAGCTGTGTGGTGTTGTCGATACACCAGAGGGACGGGATGTCATCCAGAAGGACCTGGACAGGCTGGAGAGGTGGGCCCAGGTGAACCTCATGAGGTTCAACAAAAGCAAATGCAAGGTTCTGCACCTGGGCCGGAACAATCCTCGCCACCAATACAAACTAGGAGGTGAGGTATTAGAAAGCAGCCCTGAGGAAAGGGACTTGGGGGTGCTGGTGGATGAGAAGCTGGACATGAGCAGGCAGTGTGCACTTGCAGCCCAGAAGGCCAATCGCATCCTGGGCTGCATCAAAAGATGCGTTGCCAGCAGGTCCAGAGAGGTGATTCTGCCACTGTACTCTGCTCTGGTGAGACCTCACCTGGAGTATTGTGTGCAGGTCTGGAGCCCTCAATATAAGAAGGACATGGACCTGATGGAGAGGGTCCAGAGGAGGGCCACAAGGATGATCAGGGGGATGGAGCACCTCTGCTACGAGGACAGGCTGAGGGAGCTGGGGTTGTTCAGCCTGGAGAAGAGGAGGCTCCGGGGAGACCTAATAGCAGCCTTCCAGTACCTGAAGGGAGCCTACAGGAAGGCTGGGGAGAGCCTGTTTAGAAAGGCCTGTAGTGACAGGACGAGGGGCAATGGCTTTAAGCTGGAGGGGAACAGATTTAGATTGGAGATTAGGAGAGGGTTCTTTACTGTGAGGGTGGTGGAGCACTGGAACAGGTTGCCCAGGGAGGTGGTTGAGGCCCCATCCCTGGAGATATTCAAGGTGAGGCTCGACGAGGCCCTGGGCAACCTGGTCTAGTTGGGGGTGTCCCTGCTGACTGCGGGGAGGTCGGACTAGATGACCTTTGGAGGTCCCTTCCGGCTTGGGTAATTCTATGATTCTATGTCCTCTCCATAGTTGCAGAGGCAAAGCCACAGGAAATCTCTGAGTGTGTCCTGTTTCTCTTGAATCAGTTTCATAGGAGGGTTATTTTTATTAATGACTGAGACATGGGTCCAATTCAGAGGAAGAGTGGGATTCTTTCTCTATCCCAGACACTTATTCCAAACAGTTTTTCAAACAGTTTATCATTCTTCTTAGCTATTTCCTCATTTTCCTCAGCCTTGGTGATTTTCTCTGTTTTCACAGCCAGTTTTTCCACAGCTGCCACAGTGAGGGGACGAAAGAGACTCTCTTCATACTGTCGTACCCTGTTAATCACTTCATTTGCAGTTGGTGCATCAGTATTGGATCCTCCCCAAACCGTTGTTGACATTGTATGGGAATACATCAGTGGTGCGCTCTGCACAAACTTCCTCAAAAAAGGTCATTTTCACAGCATTTCATCAGGGTCTGCATTCAGTTACCATAAACCACCTCTCACGCAGCCATTTCCCTCAGGTACTTTAGACCTTTCTCCATACTGGTCCATTTGCTTGCATTCAGTATCATCCTTAAAGGGATACCTGCCCTTTATGGCTGACACCAGTTGCCTCTAGAGACCAAGAGTGTTTGTCTTCTTCCCAGTTGCTTTATCAATACCTCCATCTCTGGCCAGGTTTCCCAACTACCCAGCTTCTCTGCCTTCTGAATCTATGCAATCAGCCCCATTGTCCCATCATCAGAGCCACGAAGAGATAAGTGTCTCCCCATCTTGACATCTGAAGTCCTTCCTCATAATTTGCAAATCCTTCATAGAGAGAGATTTACTGATTATCTCTACATTTGAGCCCTCCTCCTGTCTTGATGCTACCCTAGAAGGACCCCCTCCTGGATCTTCATTAGAAGACACAGGGAAAAGGGGAAGGAACTGTTTTCCTTTTCTGCTTCCTGGTCACTGGGGCAACTTGTACCTGTTCTGTCTGAGTATCAGCAGTTCTTGTTGTCAAGGCTGGAGACAACAGGTGCCAGTGCAGACAGCAAAGTAACTGCATGCTAATGAGTGATGCCTGGTACAGGAGGGCCAGTGGCATGGCCAGTGGTAGCTTGGGGAGCGGTTTCTGTCTGTGCCAGCCACAAATTGGCCCGTGGGATCTGAGCAGCAGCAGCAACATGTCACACGATACCCACTCCTGCACTAATGTTTAACACAAAACCACCCCTACAACACTATCAGGAGAACCAGTACAAAATCACAATCTTTTGAAAGTAACATTCATTTTCTAAACAACCCAGAAGGTTTCCATCCCCTAGCTCTTTGACATAAGCATTAAAGGGCAAAATAAACATTCCCAGGTGAAACCAAAAGTGTAACTGGCAACAGAATGCATCACATGATGCCCAAGATATGCAGATAGAGCTGTTATCCAAGTAATCATATCATATAATCTCACAGAATCATAGAATTATATGGGGTTGAAAGGGACCTCTGGAGATCATCTAGTCCTTGCCAAGGACTAGATGCCAAAGCAGGTCCACCTAGAGCAGGTTGCACAGGAACGTGTCCAGGCGGGATATGAACGTCTCCAGAGATGGAGACTCCACCACCTCGCTGGGCAGCCTGTTCCAGGGCTCCGCCACCCTCAAAGTAAAGAAGTTCCTCCTCACGTTTAGATGGAGCTTCCTATGTTCAAGTTTGTGCCCATTACCTCTTGTCCTGTCACTTGTCACCACTGAAAAAAGACTGGCCCCATCCTCTTGACACCCACCCTTTAGATATTTATAGACATTGATCAGATCCCCTCTCAGTCTTCTCTTCTCCAGGCTAAACAAACCCAGGTCTCTCAGCCTTTGCTCATCAGAGAGGTGCTCCAGTCCCTTGATCATCTTTGTAGCCCTCCACTGGACTCTCTCCAGTAGTTTCCTGTCCTTATTGAACTGAGGAACCCAGAACTGGACACAGTACTCCAGATGCGGCCTCACCAGGGCAGAGTAGACGGGGAGGATGACCTCCCTCGACCTGCTGGCCACGCTCTTTTTAATGCATCCCAGGAGACCATTGGCCTTCTTGACCACAAGGGAACATTGCTGCCTCATGGTCATCCTGTTGTCCACCAGGATCTCCCAGGTCCCTCTCTTCCCAGCAGGTCAACCTCTAACCTGTATTGGTGCATGTGGTTACTCCTCCCCAGGTGCAGCACCATACACTTGTCATTGTTGAAGTTCATCAGGTTCCTCTCTGCCCAACTCTCCAGCCTGTCCAGGTCTAGCTGTATGGCAGCACAACCTTCTGGTGTGTCAGCCGTTCCTCCCAGTTCTGTGTCATCAGCAAACTTGCTGAGGGTACATTACATCTCTTCATCCAGTTAATTGATGAATATATTGAAGAGGACTGGACCCAGTACTGCCCCCTGGGGAACACCACTTGTTACGGACCTCCAACTAGACTCTATGCCACTAATCATGACCTTCTGAGCTCTGTCTTTCAGCCAGTTTTCAATCCACCTCACTGTCCCTTCACCTAACCCACGCTTCATAAGCTTACCTATGACAATACTATGGGAGACTGTCAAAGCCTTGCTGAAGTCAATGTAGACAACATCCACTGCCCTCCCCTCATCTATCCAACCAGTCATGCCATCATAGAAGGCTATCAGGTTAGTCTGACATGACTTCCCCTTGGTGAATCCATGTTGACTAGTTCTGATAGCTTTCTTTTCATCCAGATGCTTTGAGATGACGGCCAGTATGAGCCATTCCATCATTTTTCCAGGGATGGAGGCAAGGCTGACTGGCCTGTATTTTCTGGATCTTCCTTCTTGCCCTTTTTGAATACTGGGATGACATTGGTTTTCTTCCAGTCCTCAGGCACCTTGCCTGTTCTCCAGGATCTTTCAAAGAGGACAAGCAACAACTTCTGGCAGCTCCCTCAGCACCCACGGGTGCATCCCATCAGGACCCATGGACTTGCAGATACGCAGTTTACTTAACTGTTCTCTAACTTGATCTTCTTCCACCAAGGGGAAGTCTTCCTTCATCCAGACTTTCTCTGTTACCTCCAAAGTCTAGGACACCCGAGGGCTGGCCTGAGCAGTAAAGACTGAAGCAAAGGCGGCATTCAGCAATTCCGCCTTCCCTGCATCCTCTGTCACCATGGCACCCGTCTCATTCAACAGTGGGCCCACATTTTCTCTGGTTTTCTTTTTGCCTCCGATATACTTGAAGAAACCCTCCTTGTTGACTTTGACATCCCTTGCCAAGTTTAATTCCAAGGAGGCCTTGGCTTTCCTTGTTTCATCCCTGCATACTCTGACGACATTCTTGTCATCTTCCCAAGTGGTCAGTCCCTTCTTCCATGCACTGTAAAATTCCTTCTCCCACTTGAGCTTTTTCAGAAGCTCCCTGCTCAACCACACGGGTCTCCTGCTTCCCTTGTCTGATTTCTTGCTCTTACAGATACATCTCAATGCCAAACCATACAAAAACAGCACATTTAAATCACCACATACAAATACAAAGAGCAAGTAAACCATGTAACGTATAAAGCAAGCCCAGCAGCATTGTGTGTATCACACAAAGCTCTCTGAAGGCACAATATAATGTTTTGCTTAGGAACAACATCATTACCTGAGAAAGCTGGAAGCTCATGCCCCACGTTAGGGGCAATCTGTCATTTTTTGGGGCAGGTTGGCCAATGACAAGACAACAGATGCTCTCCCCCACCTCTCACTCCAAGGAGAGGAAGAAGAGAGATGAAGAGAGATAAAGAGAGTTATGAGCTTTGAAAAAAGCTAAAATAGTTTAAAGAAATATTAATGCTAAAATAAAAAAGGAAATAATGAAATAGATACAATATACATAAATATATGCAAAACCATATCAAGCTCCCAGGGAAATGCCACCAGCAGACAGTAGGAAAGTTATAGACCGGTCTCAATGAAAAAAGAAAACTGGATTTCAGAACACAGCACTATGGATTGAATATAGACAAACCCACAGAGGCCTATTCAGACATCAGTTACTGAAAACAAAATCAGAAAAAAACAATTCCTTCAGTTTTTATACTGAGCATGGCAGATGGGATGGAAATTTGGGTCACCTGACCTGTCCACTCCTCCCCACAGGTGCAAACCCTTCACAGGGTAAACAACCAAGTCAGCTGACCTGGGTTGCCACAGCAACAAGAGCAAGAGCTTCTTCTCACTGAACAGAAATTTGGTTCTGCTCCACTGCAACTCAGGACAGCTACTCAGGAAGGCTACAGAGATGTTGTATGGGTTTGTAGGGAGAAAATTAGAAGGGCCAAAGCCCAACTAGAACTTAATCTGGCTGTGGATGTTAAGAATCACAGTCTCATAGAATTCTCTAGATTGGAAGGGACCTTTAAGATCATTTAGTCCAACCATCAACCTAACTCTGATAGAAAAAAAAAATCAAAACCATGTCACTAAGCACTATACCAATCTGTCTTTTGAATACCTCCAGGGATGTTGCCTCAACCACTCCCCTGGGCGGCCTCTTCCAATGCTTAATAACCCTTTCAGTATAAAAATTTTTAATAATATCCAATCTGAACCTCTCCTGGAGCAACTTGAGGCCATTTCCTCTTGTCCTATCACCTGTGATTTGGGAGAAGAGACCAACCCCCACCTTGCTACACCCTCCTTTCAGGGAGTTGTAGAGAGTGAGAAGGTCTCCCCTCAGCCTCCTTTTCTCTAGGCTGAAGAACAGTTAAAAGAATTTCTATAAATATATTAGTAACAAAAAGAGGTCTGTGGCAACAAAGGGCATGGACTCTGCCAGGTGGTGAAGCGAAGCCGTTCAATGTTCTATTTTTACAGCATATATAGTTTCTCTCTTTTGATCACGCGCTGTGCTCTCTACACAGATTTTGTTGTGTAGAGAGGTTGTGAGTGAATGTCACACGCCATTGTGAGCAATACAATTGGCTACATTTAAATGTTTATGCGCCGAGGCTAAACAGTCATTACTATCTGCTTCGTTTGCATTGTTATCTGTTTGTTACTTGCTATCTCCTTGCTAGATTTCACACCACACACACATAACCATACAAGGACATTGTTTTACTGATCCCAAGGCTTCCTTCCCATCACTGCAAAAACACCTGCCGAGCTCTCACTCAGCAGCGCATCTCCACAATTCCTCACTCCCCACAGAGGGTTAAGGAGAATCTCCATCCTTTATTAGATGAGGGCAGTAACATGGTGACAAAGGATGAGGAGAAGGCTGAGGTACTTAATGCCTTCTTTGCCTCAGTCTTTAGTAGTAGAGTTGGTTGTTCCCTGAGTACCCAGACCCCTGAGCTAGTAGATAGGGGTGGGGAGCAGAATAAAGGCCCCATAATCCAAAGGGAGGTAGTGAGCACATAAACACACACAAGTCTATGGGGCCAGATGGGATCCACCCGAGGGTACTGGCGGAAGTGCTCACTGACCACTTTCCATCATTTACCAGCAGTCCTGGCAAACTGGGGAGGTCCCGGCTGACTGGCATCTAGCAAATGTGATGCCCATCCACAAGAAGGGCAGGAAGGATGATCCGGGGAACTACAGGCCTGTCAGTCTGACCTCGGTGCCTGGGAAGGCCATGGAACAGATCATCCTTGGTGCCATTATGCGGCATATGAAGGACACCCAGGCAATCAGGCCCAGTCAGCACGCATTCATGAAAGGCAGGTCCTGCTTCATAAACCTGATCTCCTTCTATGACAAAGTGACCCACTTGGTGGATGAGGGAAAGGCTGTGGACTTTCGTAAGGCCTTTGATACAGTCTCCCACAGTATCCTCCTGGAGAAACTGGCTGCCCATGGCTTAGATGGGAGTTCTCTCCGCTGGGTTAAAAACTGGCTGGAGGGCTGGGCCCAGAGGGTGGTGGTGAATGGAGTTAAATCCAGTTGGTGGCTGGTCATGACTGGTATCCCCCAGGGCTCAGTATTGGGGCCGGTTCTCTTTAGCATCTTTATCAATGATCTGGATGAGGGGATTGAGTGCACCCTCAGTAAGTTTGCAGACGATGCCAAGTTGGGTGGCAGTGTCAACCTGCTGGAGGGTAGAGAGGCTTTGCAGAGGGATCTGGACAGGCTGGATTGATGGGCCAAGGCCAATGGGATGAGGTTCAACAAGGCCAAGTGCCGGGTCCTGCACTTGGGTCACAACAACTCCATGCAGCGCTACAGGCTTAGGGAAGAGTGGCTGGAGAGCTATCCAGTGGAAAAGGACCTGAGGGTTTTGGTCGACTGTCAGCTGAATATGAGCTAGCAGTGTGCCCAGGTGGCCAAGGCCCACAGCATCCTGGCCTGTATCAGGAACAGCGTGGTGGGTAGGACTCAGGAGGTGATCGTCCCCCTGTACTGGGCACTGGTGAGGTCCCACCTCGAGTACTGTGTCCAGTTTTGGGCCCCTCACTACAAGAAAGACATTGAGGTGCTGGAGCGGGTCCAGAGAAGGGCAACAAAGCTGGTGAGGGGTCTGGAGAATAAGTCTTATCAGGAGAGGCTGAGAGAGCTGGGGTTGTTCAGTCTGAAGAAAAGGATGCTGAGGGAAAACCTTCTTGCTGTCTACAACTACCTGAAAGGAGGGCGTAGAGAGGTGGGGTTCGGTCTCTTCCCCCAAGTAACAGGCGATAGGATAAGTGGAAAGAACCTCAAGCTGTGCCAGGGGACAGTTTAGATTGGATATTAGGAAAAAATTCTTCACCAAAAGGGTTGTCAATAATTGGAACAGGCTGCCCAGGGAAGTGGTGGAATCATCATCCCTGGAGGGAGTTAAAAGGCAGGTAGATGTAGTGCTTAGCTATATGGTTTAGCCATGGGTTTTGTCAGTGTTAGGTTGATGGTTGGTGTAGATAATCTTAAAGTTCCCTTCCAACCTAGGCGATTCTATGATTGACTTCCTTCCTACATGCTTTAGGAGCACTGTCTCAGTGCTACGGGAAGAGGTACTGAATTTTGCAAGTAGATCCTATTTTCTCCGGTTCCCTGATGCTGCAGGTTTGAAATTCTGCATCAGTTTTAAAATTAATTTCTTTAATCTTGCATTTCAATGGACACAATAAGAAAATGCAAGTAGTTGTGAGCCTATACATCTGCTTTGTGATAACATTTGATATATTTTACTCTCCCTGAGGCTGCAGGCCTTTGTATTGCTAAAATTGTAATGGCTTCCTGAAATTTTTTGAGCAGAAGCAGAAGAACATTACAGGTAGTTAGAGTGCACTTGGAGCATGGATTAGATCAATTATCATCTTGAGATTTATATTTTCTAATCTCTTTGTGAAGCATCATTGTGTTGTTAAAGACCAGTTTTTTATTTGGGAGAAAACCTTAGTTAACTCACTGAATGAGATTTTCATCACTCTTACTGTTCCCACCTGCTGAATGTAGAATCTTTTCCCATTTGCTTGGTTTGGTTGATCTTGTTTTAAATATGAACCAAAGTGTTTGTGCGATTTTGTGGATGAAAGAACTCTGTTGTGAATTGGATACCATTGAATTAATGTATTTTCTTTATCCTAGAAGCTCTGAAGCCTGTATTCCATTACACAAATTCTCTCAGGCAATTAAAGATGCAAAGTCATCGTCAGCCTTTGTAATACTTCTGATGAAGTGAAAGTCATTATAAAATAATGGGATTTTAAAAGGGCTAGTCTGACTGGGCTCTTACACTGCACCCACAACCTCATAGTTCTCATATTACTAAATTTAGGAGTGAGATCTCAGAAGTGCTGTGTTGCAGGGTCTGGCAGGGACTCATACAGAAAGACCAAATCCCTGATTTCCAATAGCAGAATAGTAGGAGCACCAAACCTCTGCCTTCCCCTAGCCTTCTTCTCCCATTTACTTATTGCTCATGTCATGTACTTATTGTTAGGGAAAAAAAGCAACTAAAAAATGAGCAATCTGACATGACAAGCAGTGCTAGCTGAACAGGTCTACCAGAATGAAGTGTGGAGTGTCCCAACTGTTTTTTCTTCCAGGGAGGAGTGTATTCCCAAAGCATGTCCAGTGTTCATCCCTGTGAAACTGCTGTGAACTATCCAGAGACACAGCCCACTTCCTCTGAATTGCACCCATTTAAATGTCTTCACTGATAAGGGAGGACTTGCAAGGAAGTGAAATGCGGAAAGCCTAACTATCATATGGCTTTGCTCTAGAGTATGTGTGGTACTGAGCTTTCCTGTGTGGTTAACGGACAACATTTAATTATTTCAGGCTCGTCGTTCCCAATAAGGGCTATTCGTCATTAGATCAGAGTCCAGATGAAAAGCCACTGGTAGCCCTGGATACAGACAGGTATGCAAAGTGTTAATAAGATGATATATATTATGGTGCAAGCAAGTTTTCATGCCAGAGTGCAGCACTAAAGCTAATTCCTGCTGAAACTGCTCTTGCAGGCCACTCACTCTTCCTTGCTATGCCCTTTGGCATATGCTGTGACGAGTCTGTGTGTGTAAACAAGTAGGAAGAGACGTGAGTAAAGAGCACTTTGATGGAAAGGTCTGACTGTCACAGATGAAAGTTGCTCTCCAAACTCCCTTGATGTAACTTCTCTGTGTCTAAAGTACAGCTTCATGGCACAAGAAAGATGGGGCTAACCAGGGAATGCAGGTCTCTCTAACTGTTGTTTCCTTCTTTGCTGCATTTTGTCCTTCCCTGCAGTGATGATGACTTTGACATGTCCAGGTATTCCTCCTCAGGATACTCATCAGCTGAGGTGAGTTATACTCTTTGCTGTCATCCTTGCCATGAATGCTAACAGTAGAGCAGCCAGAAATGACTTAGAGTGGCCTTGTGCTGCCAGAAACAGCTCCACAAGGAATTTACCAGTGGTGTAGACTCTGTGAACCTGGAAAGGGCCATGGCAGAAACTGTGTCATGTTTTTTTCTTCCCTGGTGATCCAGTTGGCTCTGTCCCCACACTGCCATGGCACAGTCACAGATCTGCCTGTTGGCTGTTTTCACAGATACCTTTGGCCTCACTCAAGCTTTTCCCAGATCCGCTCAGTACTGCAGTGTTGGCCCGTGTGGTGCAAAAGCATCAACTTGTCTGTCACGGCAGCTCAGCAACTGTGTACTTGCCAAGGACACAAATAAAGGATCTGAGGGTGTGCTGTGATTTCCAGTTCTTGGGGGGGGGGTTAGGGTCACCCAGTGCATGTTTACTTGGAACACCAGAAATTCCAGGGAGGACTTGCAGATATGAACTCTTGCCCTTTCAAAGAGAAAAGGCAGGGAAGCTCAGGCTTGTTAATCCCTCTACATTGTTTCTGAATATATTCCCAAGCTCTCTTGTGAATTAGTTGTTCAGACTCTGGCTACTGCTTCTGTGGGATCTGATTTTACATCCAGGGTGCTGAGCAGACATTCTGCACACAAGCCACTGGGAACTCTTCCCCCTTGTATCCCTTCCTTGGGCAAAATACCTCTGAAATGAAGAAAAACGGCCAAGAGCAGGGACCAGATCAAATGATCTGGGCCATCTCTGAGCCCCAATGAAGTGTTGTTCATCCAGATCTGGCTAGACAGCACTTGAATCAGAGATTGCAAAAGCCAATAGGCTTTACCACCTTTCAACTGCTATAGTGCCCCAGACTGAGAGGAGGGACTGCCCAGCTGCCAGTCAGTTTATTATCATTATTATTGCATGACTTTAAATGAGGACCTATCTTTGTGGAAAGATTATTCCAGAATAAAATAGTGTATCGACTTGCTACTCTGGAATATCTCACTCTAAATATTCCTATTCTGGAAGAAGTTAGAACAACAGAAGGAAGCCCTCACCTGTGGTCAAAACCTGGGACTCTTTCATTGATGGGACAGCTGCTAATGATAGGAAAATATATTCCAGAATAAGGGACCTCTTTCATCTTCCGACCATCAGAAGGAAGAAGTCTCAAGTGTTTGACTGTTTTTCTCTTTGTCTGTAGCAGATCAACCAAGACTTGAACATCCAGCTGCTAAAGGATGGGTACCGGTTAGATGAGATCCCAGATGACGAGGACCTCGACCTAATTCCCCCTAAATCGGTCAATCCTACCTGCATGTGTTGCCAAGTCACCTCCTCCACCGCCTGTCACATCCAGTAGTGAGGCCAGCAGGCTGTGATTGGTGCTTTCCACTATAACTGTAAAACTTAACAGCTATTGCTTCCTCCTATGGTAGGACGTGCACCTCTTTGTGTTCATGGAGCCAGGAGAAACCAAAAAATTCATTTTATGATTGATTAATACATTATTTTAAACTGTGGTTAAACAAAAGAGAAGTTGATCAAAGTGCCAGGCAGTGCCTGGCAGAACTGACTGGTCTGGAGAGCAAATGCAGGAGGGTCCAGAGATACCTCCTTGATTTGCGTAGGCACTGGAGATGTTTTGTAAGGTGCCTGTTACAGAATGGGAAGGGTCAGATGTGGCTGCAGTTACTCCTGCTCACCAAAACCCACCCATCTACAAGATCAGGGGTGAGTTTGAGGTGTCAGGGGGTTTTACCTGTGGGAGGAGGTCAGTTCTTCATTCATTCACTAAACCTGATTCATTTGCGTAACCAAAATTATACCATAACCGGGGCATAGGAATGGGAACGGACCAGGGCATCCTTTCTTATGGCAAGGCTAGTCATGACTAGCATGACACAATTAATTCACTTGCGAAGAGAACAAATTGGTGACATTTCACTGAGTCAGTACTAGCTAGAGCTGTTGTGCCACATATCCAATGCACCCTATCCTTTGTTCCACATTAAATTATCAGCAAACACATCAGATTTGATCTGCAATCCATCCATGCTCTTCAAAGATTCAGTCCTTGTCTGAGAACACGATACTCCTGAGTTCAGTCCAGTCACATATACTGACTTCAGCCTATACTTCATTCCTGTGAGACCCATCTGTTTCCAAAAATCTTAAAGTATGTTCAACTAAGAAAAACTGAGTCCTGCACAAGACAGGACTAGAGCTGTGCAGTATGAAGGTCAGTGTCAGAAAATCTAGTTGAAAAAAGCACATTTTTACAGATCTTGGCTGTTGATATTCTCTTGACACTGCATCTCTTGGTACCTGTGGGAGAGATTTGTTAATGCTGAAGGCATCTCTGTGGTGGTGTCAGGCTTTAGGGGGGGGAGTTCAGCAACAGCAGGATTAGGAATAGCTTCAGCTGAAAAAAGAAACATGAGAAGCAACTACTGTCTATCCCATCTCTGCCCACTTGTGAACCAGGCTTGTTCTGTTAGAGATGTCCCATGTCAGGAGCAATTGTGTTTATTTGGTACTGGAATAGTCGGGAAACCTGGCATTACATGAGGTGGCTGTACTGAATTGCCAGTTCACCAGCAGATTGTTTTGAATGCAAAATTATTTCTGGAATTAGGAAACATGTCCTCTCCCTGGCTGGTCTTATACTGCTGGCTTCAGCATATGCAGGACTCGGGTGATGGATGGGCTGGCATTTTTCTTGGAGATGAAATCTTTTGCCACAGGCACAACTGTGTGTTTTCCTGCTCTGCCAGAAGGAAGAACAGCCTGCCTTATGTCAGTGCTTGCTTTAGAGCCTGGGGAAAGGAGAAAGTGAGGGCAATTCTGAGCTTCCCATCAGAATTCCCCTGAGTTGCAAGACAGAGCCTGAGCTCCACCCCAAAGGACAGATCCCCTATCTGAAATCTTCACATAGTGAGCTGAGTCTTTAAGAAGTCTTCTTTTTGATTAGGAGGATTTAACATCGTGGGTTTGCACTGTGTTCAGCGCAAGGCATGGTGTCATCCACAGCATGAGCAAAAGAGCAGGCACAGAGGACTCCTGGGCTTTATTATTCACTAGCTGGCTGTGGGCAACATTAAAGCTGTGTTTGCCCCCTCTCCTTAAAACAGGGCACTGCCACCCTGGCTCCAGGCCACAGAAAGAGTACTGAACAGTGCTGTTTACTGAGCATCCCTGCCTCCTTGTGCAGAAGTGCTGGTTAATTTGCCAACTCCTCTAGGAAGAGTGTTTCTCAATTGAATTCTTCTCCCCTCCTCATCGCCCAGTAATGCTGAGAGGGAATATTTCCAAAATGTTTCTAAAGAAGCACAAAGCATCAGGTCCCCAAGTCTTCGCTTTTTCCTTTGTGTGCCTGCTTTCCTCTCCAGTGCTAGCTCAGGTGTGAGGTTAGCAACTTGTCTGGAGGGGAGAGAAGAGCTCTAACAGCACTGTGTAGGGAGAAAAGATAAAAGGGAAAAAGGAGTCTTTTTTTTTTTAAATGGAGAATGTAGTCAAAACTTATCAGAAACCCCATGGTCAAACCAAATCCTGTAGGACATGGCTGAGTCTCTTTAAATGTTCGCTCTTCTAAAGCAGGACTTTGCAGTTCAGCATTGGTACCATGCAACAACTTCATTGCATTTATCCTCCTGGGTCAGTCTCTGCTTTCCAGCTGGGCTGCACACACTCAGCCTTTCCCACAGACCTCGTTCAGGAGCTCAGAGCATTTCAGTGTGCCTGCTAGAGCAACGAGGCATCTGTTTACATGGGTCAGCCTTGGGAGACTGCAGGTCCTACAGGTCTCTGTCATGCTACTATCATGTTCAGTCAAAGACAGAATGAAGCTTGCTGCGACTGTATCTCCCAGGGCTAACGCCTCCCCTCTGAAGGACAGACCTTCCCTGATAACCACTGCCCCATGGCACCATCACCAAGTCCTTTTATTGCCCCTATTACTGATTTTTGCCTGCCATGTGCCCTGAGGCATTCCCCAACCCTGCAACTGCCCTCAGCCCTTTGCATTGTGTGATGTGCACCTGCTTCCAGCACAACCCTTTAGGGTCCCTGGGAGGGAGATTAATTTAAATGTTAACTACACCCAGTGCTTCCTCCAAATACAGACAGAAGCACAAACCAAGTGTTTTGCACTGCACACAGGAGGAGTTGATTGTACAAATAGCTGTTTGGACATGACAATACAGGACCATAAAATGGCAATTTTTTGGCTTCTCCTCTCTAAGCTTTGTGTTTATATATTTTATTAGGGAAATAAAGTAGAAAGGGTGGGGGAAAGTAGTTACCTGTGTAGAGTCATTATCAGGAAGGCTGAATGGATTAAGGCAATGCACTAACCCTTCTGAAACAGTCCCTTAAGAAGGTTATGACCATGGGGCATGTTTATTGGCTTGTTATGGAATATGATGGACAGCCTGACGGTATGTATTATGTATGGGCTAGCTCTCCTTATCTGGTCTCATGTTCAGACCTTTGCTTGTGCCCTCATTGGAGGTTATGCTGTGGTGACTTCCCAGGAAGGTGTATAGATACGTGGCCATTCTGGCACTGCCCTCATTAAACCAGTTTCTGCTGCCATGGCCTGGAGAAGGCAAAAGGAAAGAGCACAGGCCCTGACTCTCTGTGACAGCATTATAAAGCCCTAAAATCTGAAGAGCTGTTGGGCACTCTCCTAACTGCAGATTGCTTGCAATAAAGCAAATTGTTCCTTGTTCCAGTCATGCACCAAACCAGATGATCTTCTCAGGCCCCATTTTCAGTCCAAAGTCTTTCCTTTTATCAGATGTTAATTTTGCCCTTTAACGTGAGCTGACTTTGGATTCCAGGGTCTCAGCACTCAACTCTATCTCTGCAGTCAGTCCACAAACTCCCTATTTCTAGATGTCTGTGTGAGGGGGAATATCCTCCTAGTGTTGAGGAAGGTCTCGATAAAGGATGGTCTAATCTGCTTTTTTGGTGGTCGTATAATAACCTTTGGCTGAAATAAGGCTGATGTCCAGACGACCATCTCAAAGGCTCATTTGATGTCTTATCAGACATATTTTGAAGCCAACCCTTGGAAGAGCCACTGGATCATATCTAACATTGCTGCATGTCTAACCCCAACATGTACACTTGGCCATTGGGTCTGCTATTCTGTTCTAGCTGTCTCGTATGCAGATGCCTTGCAACTGCAAAAGCAGGCAGCCAAGCTTGCTGCACAGACTTCGAAAGTGTCTTCAGGATGCCGTGTTCCCCCACAGACAGGATGGACTCAGCTGCTTCTGGTTTGGCTCTCTGGCTTCTTTCTCAAAAAGAGGCTCAGTTGTGCACTGGCTGACATTTGTCTGCAATCCTGAGCAGAATCCTTTTCTCTCCATGCAGAGTCTGTCCTTGGGCTGGCCTGCGAGCTGTACAATGGCATGCAGGAGGCTTGAAAAGTACAGCGCTCTGTGTATGACTCAACAGAAAAATGAAAATGCTTTTGAAGAAAGGAAGGACCCAGCTGGGCACCAGATGGAATGACAGGAAAAGGAAAATGAGCAGTAACTAGAAAGGTTGCCGAGTGCTGTCTTGGCCTAGGGCAGATCCCAGTTGTTCGAGTTAATATATCTCAGTACAGTGCTGATACCAGCAGGGAGCAAAGCTTCACTTTCAGATGCACACACCAGAAACACCGTGTCCCCGAGTTGGCACTGCAGCCAAATACTACTGTGGAGAGTCTGATGGACTGTTAGAGCACAGAAACGAGATCTGGAGTCCTTTGCTGCTGTTGGCACATACTACGTTTGCTTTAACCTCAGACAAGTCATATCCCCTCTTGATGTCCATTCCCTTTTGCAGCCCAGGGGAGAAAGCTGCCTTCCAAAGATGCTAACCACTGCTCTGCATGGATGTTGCCAAGTGTGTGGCAGGCACCATTGATAGCTCTGCGAGCAAGATGCAAAAAGCATGCTATAGAAGTTTCATGTGTATTTTCAAAGTACTACAAAGAACAGCAGCACAACTCTGCTTTCCCTCTGTTTACCACCTTCTGATATTGCTTGCATGTGCCAGAAAGCTGCAGGGTGAGATCAGTAGAGAGATTAAACAGCTTTAGGGGCAGATGTTTGGCAAGGATGTGTCTCCCAGTTATTTGGCAGCTGACTTTGCACAACTGGTTTCTCAATCTGCATGCTGCCACAGTGAATGTGTAAGATGATTTGGTGGCCCAACAGCACCATCTCCTGCTAGTAGAGTTAAGGAATTTAGGAGTTCAACTGGGATAGTGAGTGCTGATGGGAGGGAAGAGAGCATTGAAGGACTCTTTTGGGATATTCCCACAGCAGTTTCATGCTCTTGCTTTTAGCATCCATGTAATGATCTGAGGGTATAAACTGAAACTTTTGCCTGGGCTCTTCCTTTACCATTCTCCCTTAAAGTCCACATGGGGTATGGCCACTCTTAACTAGAATGCAGCAGGCTTTGTCACCTGGCTGCTGCTTGGCTCAGCAAGCACAGGCTGCATGTGCCACTGTAAATATACTCCGGCTTTGCCCTCTAACACCCTTCAAAGCTGACTCTTCACATCACCCTCCTATTTCTACTTCCTATGTCTCAAAAGAAACATCTGCATAGATGGGCAGTGCCACAGGGCAAGCTGGGCTAGGTTGACCCTAAGGGGAAGGCATGGGAAAGTATTCATTTTAAGGTGCTTTTCACCTCTAGGAGAACATGGCATCCTTGTCACTTCCTTTCAAGACTTTCCTGTTTGAAGGATTGCTCCAAACCTTGAACCACATCTCATCAGAAAAACCCACCTCTGTTACAGAGCCACACAAGCCCTGAAGCAGAAGGGCCAGCAACTTAGCATAGAGGACAAGGTTGTGACCTTGGATTACTTACAGAAGATTAATGCCAGCCTAACAAGGTGCAGGTTTCTCACAGGGGCTGGCATCTGTATTTTAAGTCCCTGTATTGTGCAGCTGAGCTGCTGCATTGCTTCCAAAAAATTACAGCTACATCCCCTCCTTTGGCCCCCTTGACACTGGTGGCAATCCCAGGATCACAGCAGTTAAATGCTGCCTGTCTGAGCAGTCCTCTGACAGCTTGCTGAGAAGGCAAAGGCCAAGGACTATTTGAGATTACATGGAGCAGAGCACTGTGGCCCATGCAACCATGCAGCAAGACACATCGCAGAGCGGCATGGACACCAGCAGGACAGGTTGCAGCTTTCTCTGGTGCCTGTGGAGAGCAGCTCTTCCCATTGCTTCCCAAACCCATTGCCAGCAGAAACTGGTGTGGTGGTGGCTCCAAGCCTTTCTCTTTTTGTAAAAAGCTGCTCCAGCAAAAGATGGATTGGCTCCTGAAAGGAGCCCATCTTGCTGGTTGTGCCTGGTCTATGGAGCCATTCCATGGTAACAAATGGTGATACAGGTGATAGGATTGCATCAGAGAGCGGAAGGCAAAAAAGAACCCTTATTAAAATGTGACTGTCTCAGACGTGTCACTGGAAACCAGCACAGTAGGCACCAGGAAAAGAAAAGGCCACCAAAAGTCCCATTATCTGCCAAGATGTTTGCCCTCCTGGAGCAGCATTTCTCCCCTAGTTGCCCATCCAGCTGCCCCATATGAGCTCACCAGGAAGAACCACTCTCCACCTGGGCTGCCTTCTCCCTTCTGCGCTGGTCCCAAAAGAGCTGTGTCTCCATTTGTTACCCACCTTCCTCGAGCCTGCATGGTTTGGGAGACGTGAAGTTTGTTGGGAGATGTAATACAGACCCACGGAGAGAGCTGGAAAACTTGGACAAGCTCTCTTTACAATAGCCCTTCTGTTTTTTATCACCTTCATCTCTATCCCCAGCTCACTGATTTCTCTGCTCAGTTTTTCTCACAGGAAAGATGGGATAGCACCTGTGTTCACTCTACAACTACTTGAAAGGACATTGTAGAGAGGTTGATGCTGGTCTCTTCTCACAGGTAATTAGCGATAGAACAAGAGGGAATGGCTTCAAGCTGCAACAGGGTAGGTTTAGACTAGACATTAGGAAAAAATTATTCACAGAAAGAGTGGTCAGACACTGGAATAGGCTGCCCAGGGAGGTGGTTGAGTCACCATGCCTGAATGTGTTTAAGAGTCGTTTAGATGTGGTGTTGGGGGATATAGTGTAGGGGAGAACTTTGTAGAGTAGGGTTGATGGTTGGACTTGATGATCCCAAGGGTCTTTTCCAACCTGAATGATTCTATGATTCAGCTTGTAGCTGCCTCTGTCCTGAGACAAACCCAAGGCAAACATCAGACCAGCAGGAGATGCAACAACTGTCATGGTGGGCGAGACAGAGAGCAAGCTGGGATTTCTTTTCACCCACCTGAAGGCAGTGGGGCTGAAGGTTAACCAGACTATTGTAAAACCTTTGTGTGATCCAGCCACCTTTATCCTCCCGGGCTCAGTGCTGTGGGAGGTCTGGGACCCAAGCATCAGGTTCCAGGCCTAACAGCCCCTGTGGAAATAGACTGGAGACCTGCAGCAGAGGCATAGGTGGGAAGCCTGTTGGCTGTGCCCTTGCCATCCTGGGGCAGGGCACTGTGAGACGCAATGGTAGGGCTGTAGTTGTGCAGGGAGAAAGACTCTTGCAGAGGATGAAGTCTTTGCAAGGGAGAAAATTCAGAAAGTTTTTTTTCTCCCCCTTTTTGCACATTTTAAACCATTTTTACTCCTTCCATGGAGGTTACTGAACATTCAGTTTAATAAAGAAGGAAATAAGCCACCATTAAATAGCTTTCTGAAGGGTTCTGAAAGCAAGCACCACTTGCACGCAGAGCTGGTCTGTGCCTAACATGCAACTTCCAGACCTCATTGTACATCCTGTAGTTGAGTCACCATGTGCACTGTGGAGACTGGATGGAAGAGTAAGTGCTGACCATGTCAAACAGCCACAGCTTTCCAAACTGAAGAAGAATCAGACCAGGAAGGGGGGCAAGCAGCAGTGACAATAGAAGGATAGCTAGGTGTCACAGGTAAACTTCAGTATCATCTGTGTCCAGTGGCTAGTTATAGAATTGCAAGCCTTGTTATATTGCACATGTCCTCCCACTCCTCTCAAAGCAGCTATTGTCTCCCCCCCCCGCCATGCACTAGTGATGAGCATCAGAGGCAGTAACACCAAAGTGACTCTCAGCCCAGTTCTGCATCCCCTTCTCCCACCTGAACCCAAGGCAGTCTGGACAGTTGTTGGCCATTACAAGTCTTAATTTTTAGTAACTCCACTTGGGTTTCTTTCCTCAGGTACCATAGCTTCCTCCCCATGCACTCTAATAGGGCAGTACAGGAGGCTCTAACCATGTCCCAAGAAGCTTCTTTGCCCCCTGGCAGCACCTTGCAGACATGCACCTTACTGGAAATGTACTGCGTTAATGCTGGTGAGACCTGGTGCTGCTGCTCTTGCGTATGTGGCAGTTGCTGGGAATCCACCAGGAGAAGCTGGCAGGAAGTGGCTACTGTCCCTTTTCTTTTTTTTTTTTTTGAGAGAGAGAGGGATTATGATTATTGTCCACCTTCCAGTGGCCAAGTTCTGGGTTTCATTAATAACTGGGATTAATTGGCTGTCTGGGAGGTATAGAGCTTCACACCAACCTTAATATCAAACACCGTGACTGTATCCAGAACCTGGATACAAGCTGGGTTTCTCTTGTGGTGGCAAAGTGCTTTCAGCAGGCTCCAGATAGCCATTTCTGACAGACAGGGAAATAGCACTCCTCAGAGTCCGGATCAAAGCTGCACTTCCATTTTGTGTCCTCAGCTTGGAAAAAACTCAACCCAAGCAAATGGTTCCCAGGTTTCCTTTCCCTGTGTGGTGCCTGGCACTCCAGGGGAGGGGGGTGGCAGGAGGCATTTAGGGGTCACCGAAAGCGAGATCCTTTTCAGATGTATTTAACAGAAATATCTTTCAGGAGGAAAGACCTCCCAACCTTTGCATTAATCTCAGAGCAGGAGATGAATTTCCAGCTGTCCTTGCATATAGTGAAACATAGCTGAAACAGCCAAATGCAAAGTACAGTTAAATGTAGGGTTTGACCTGAATAACCTTTTAATGAAGAAGATAAATTTGTTGTAGCTTGACCTTAGTCCATGTTAGGAACCTGCTAATCATTTGACATGCAGAATATATTGATGCTGCGCTTAACCTGGCCACTGGTTTTATTATCTGGCTTTGGGAGTTTTTTCACTCCCAAAGCATCAATCTGCATTTTGTATGGGGTGGTTTTTTCTTTCTTTTTTCCTGTTCAGAACGTGTATCACACTGTTGTACTTCTGTTCCCATCCATGTAGAGTATTGCCTTAAACAGATTAGTTGTGTTGTATTTTGGTTTTCTTTTTTCTACCATCAGTTTTATGCATTAATTTATTTTTTTTGAAAAATTTAGTTTTTTTGAAAAACATGAAACATGTATAATATTTTTTTTTACATTTCCATTGCAGTATTTATCATTGTTACTGGTTGTGTGTAGTGTAAGAGAATTAATATTAAAATTAATATTAAAAAGCATACATATGAAAACCAGCCTGCCAGACTGTCATTGGAGCAAACTGCAGTGAGACGGTATGAACCATACCATCTCCTCTGAGTCCCCAGCAATTACAGATACTGAAATCAGGTGGTGTCAGCCTTCACACCATGGCAAATACCAGCCTGCTTGGGCCCAGTAGAAGCAGCTGGTGTGGAGCTGTGCCATACGGCACAGTTAAACGCACCAGGGCCACCCAGCCCACCCCCAGCCAGCATTTGGGAAGACTTCTCCTCAAGGCAGCGGGAAGTCACATCAGGCAGGACCCAGCATCTGGGCTATGCTTCTTCTCCTCCTCCTCCTGACAGCGACAGAAGCAGAAGAAAGTGCTCTGTCTATACAACATCAATGGGTGAAATAATCTTCTCCAGCCTTGCAGCCATTTCTGCCCCTTAAAACTGTTGACACGAGAGCCAAGCACCGATTTTAGAGTCCAACATCAGCAGCTGAAAACCCCAGGGACTGCTGGGGACAGCCACGGGGGGCCACTGGCTCACACTGGCAGCTGACCCAGTGCAGGGTGAGTCCTCCCCCAACCAAGAGGCTCAGACCTCACCTCTCTGCAGAGCGGTGCTCCCCAGATCTGTGCCCCAGGGTGCTCCAAGGCCATGGGAGTGGAGGGGGAGGCATCACTGACATCCCTGTGTCCACCTTTTCCCTCCAGCCTCCCACTGGCTTCCAGGAGGGGACAGGGCTGATGGAAAGCCTGAACCTGAGCCTGACTCAACAGAGACCAGCAGGGTGTAAAAATCAATGGCAACTTTTCTTCTTCATTTCAATGGCACATTAATCACATTTGCCTGGCTGCATTCAGGTGCCTAAGGCTGCCCAGCCCCACTGTCTTCTGCAACAAAAAGAGCAGAGCTCAATAGCCCTTCAGGTGGATGGGTTGGCATGCACCATGCCAAGATGGATATGGGTCTTCACTGGTCATCCCCAAAAACGTGGCAGCAGAGGTTTTGGACTTCTGAGAGCCCTCACAGGGCTGGAGCCAGGAGCAGAGCAGGGCTCTAAGTCAGCACTGTATAACAAGCCAAGCCAGAGCAGGGTTTCTGCTCAGCTCCCTGTCTCACAGAAAAGCAAACCCAGTTCATGCAAATCCCTCCCTGGCATAACCAAGCTGCCTCTGTGTTGAGATAGATGAGGATTGCTCACTCCAACTGTAGAGCCCATCATAGCACTCAGGATAGGAGAGCAAACAAGCCACACAGGGTCACCTAAATCCAGCTTTTTAATTAAAAAGGGCAGACAGAGCAGGTGGCAATTCCCCTAGCTACCCCAGCAGGCTAGACCAGCAGTACCTGGTGCTGTGCTGTGCACACACAGCTGGGCTGCTGCAGGATTTCCAAGAAAATATGGGAGAGGGGCTGGAAAAGCAATAATTGCTAGTCCTACACCTCCCAAAATAAAATTATCTTGACTAGGACCAGATGAAACTGTTTCCTGCCATTATTAAGCTAATAATAATGGGAGGAGGGGAGGAAGCCCAGAGCCAGGATGAAGTCAGGAGGGTGTAGCTGTAGCTGTGCCTGTGGAGTGATGTAGGCAGTAATGTGGGTAGCAGTTGTTGCACCCTAGCCTGGGACCTGCTCTTGGGAGTGCAGCTACAGGCTAGCAGCTACCAAATTTCCCTGCTCTCACACTATAACATCACCAATGGCTTAAATAGCACCCTGGGCTGGCAGAGCAGTGGCACCAGGGCCTCATTCCCTTTCCTGAGTGGGCTGGGAGCCTCCAACTCCACACAGTGCATGTGTTCCAGTGGGGTACCCTGGAACCCTCCAGGACTCAGCGTTCCTATGCCAGTGGGCTGCTGCACCATGTTCCCCTTTGCTTGAAAACTCAAGACCCTCATCAGTGTTTACACTGACTCCTACTGCCTGCCATGCTCTGTCAAAAAGATCATCCAAGAGCTGGCTCCACTGCAGCTTTGGGAAGAAAACAAGTTTGCAATGCAGGTAAATGCCATGGGAGAAGGAAACCTTGGGGTTTCTACCCCAACCCATTTGTGGATGCTTGGTTCTGGGAAGGTGGCACAGGAACTTGTGGTGCCTTGCTGTGTGGGTGGAAGGAGGAGGGGTCATGTCCCCTGGAGCTGCACCCTGCAGTAGCTTTGGGCTCACAGGGCAGACAGTCACCGGTACAAGTTCTCACGTCAGCCCTTGTCCATCAGTAGGTTTCAGAGCGTGCAAGGGGCAGGATCTTGCTGAGGGAGGGGAAACTGAAGCAGTGGCAGGGCTCAGCCCAGGGCTGGTGTGTGACACGATGGTGATAGGGGAGCAGATCAGATGGCTCTGAGAGCTGCTCCAACACACAGCTTGAAGGCTTGTCTCAGCTCTGACTGGGGG
>JAHSPS010063713.1:0-79362 GCA_033628365.1 Calidris temminckii | reverse complement strand
GTCTCTGCTACCCTCCATTGCAAGTGCCAGGCTTCAGCACTCTCTGCAGCCAGAGGCCTGGACACCCACATGTTTGCATGGGGCCTCTGTCTGGGTGCCCACAGCTTTCCTAAAAACAGCTTTCAACCGGGTAGAAACCATAGCTGAGCTCCCTAGACTGACTGAACTTACCTTGTACTCTAGTAGAGACACAGCACCTCAGCCATGCAGATTGCAGCTGCTGCACGCACCCCTGCACTGGGTGCTCACTCTAGGCTCTATGGCCAGGGACATGTCCCTGCCCTCCCTGAGTCTTATCACCTGGAGGCGTGATCAACCTGGGGTGGTGGCGGCTCTGCCCAGGCTCCCTCAGCAGCACCGCCCACCAGTTGACAGCCCCAGGTCAAGCAGAGGGCTTGTCCCGGCTTCAAAAAGCCCCCAAAAGAGCTTCTTGTCGGCCCTTTTTGCTACAGATCCCTTCTCCAGTGCAGTCTTACCTGCCCTGAAGCTGGTCTCTATGGCAATGACCTTGGTGTGAACAGTCAGCTCTAAGCTGTGAAACACTGACATTCCTTATGTATTGTATTGATTGTGAGCTAGAGCAGAAGTACATAGTCCAGTCAGAGCTATTGGGCAATTTGGGGTGGGATTCATTCCATATAACTTAGGTATCTGAAAGAGAGACGTCCTAGTCCAGTCATCTTAGGTTCACTTATTGTCAATGCTGAAAAATGGACACCTTCAGAAAATGATTAATCTCATCCTAAAATAAGAAATCAAGATGATTCAGAGAAATTATCCACTTGCTTTAGAGACAGACTGGAGTGACTATAAAGAGGGAGGAGAAGAATAACAATTTAAATCTTTCAGTTGATAAGCATAATTAGGTTCATTTGATCTGTGTTCTTCTCAAGTCAATCAGGCCAATTTATAACAAAATCTCTTAGTGATGCTTCATCTATGTATATCATTAGAAAGTGCTATGTGTAAGCAGCAACATTATCCTCATCTGTGTAGATACCAGAGGGTAACAAATGCAGATGATATCTGAGTGCAAATTTTACACGTGCATCATTAGAGCAGTATAAATACATTGACTGTGAGGTGGCTCTACAAAGCTTATGTGCAGTTAAGATGGATATCTGAAATTTACTAAAGTGAAATGTTCTGTCAAGTTAATTGTAAACTAGCATGTTAAGCTCCATATGCATACTCTACCACCTTTCTGTCTCAGAAATTAATGCTTTGTAGCACTGCATTATTGTGGCATACAAGTTTTTGGCTTAACAATACTATTTTGACTCTTAGAATCCGAGTAATAAATTTTCACTGTTGGCATCACATTTTTAAGCTAAGTTAGATATCATAACACATTGAACTACCATGCAACACTTAGAAGAATTTATAATGTAAGCTGAAGAAAATAAAAAGTACAGCTAGCCATATGATATCATAAAAGATCTAGATTTCTTCTTATACCTTGGCTAACACTGGTCCAATAAACCAGGACACTGGATCTTAGACCATCCCTTGTTTTATTACAAAGGGAAATCATAGATAGCTGAGGATTAGACACAGGAAAATATCACATTTAACTCAGTTGCCTGATCCAGGACTTGGTGCATAAAAAAAGCCCCACCAAATTACAGGCTGCATTATTATATTTATATAGCAAATGCATTTGCATAAAGGACCAAATATTTTTTTCCTGACTCTGGCTGCTTTGCATTGATCAGGCAGTATAAAACAGCTTGAAAGACTATTTAAAGTCACAACAGAGCATTGTCTTAACAAAGAAGGTTGGAGAAGGGAAAAGTTTAAGGGACTTTTCTGGGGTGAGAAGAACAGGGCAATGCATCATGTGAGCACTTAGCTAGATAATCAACTGGCACAATTTAGATCAGTCCTTAAATCTGAGGTTATGGAGCAAAATGGAAGTTAAAGCCAATTTTTCTCCTTTTCTCTTCAGCTACAATCAAATGTAAATTGACCCAGATTATCCATTTTCCAATCTGCAGAGCACAATTTCTACACACAGGGACTTGGATTAGTACTTAAATTCTGACAGAGGCACACAGACTCACAGGTTTCACAGTGTACCCTATTGCCATCAGAACATAAAGGGACAGAATTTGTTATTATTATTTGTGGAATAACAAGCAGGTCTCAAGAACTGACTTTACAGGAGTCCAAAGTGAGCCTAACTGGGAATAAATGGGAGAAGCTCCCCATTGTAACCGGCCCGGATGCACCATGCATTCTTGGCATAGACTACCTCAGGAAAAGCTATTTTAAGGACCCGAGGGGGTACTGGTGGGCGTTTGTTGTAGCAGCACTGGAGACGGAGGAAGTTGTGCAACTGTCTACTTTGCCTGGCCTGTCAGAGGACCCTTCTATTGTAGGGCTTCTGAGGGTTGAGGAACAATATGTGCCCATTGCTACTACAACGGTACATAGGCAACAATATCGCACTGAGATGCTTTGCTCCCTCTTCCAAAGTTGATTCGTCAGCTGGAAAGCCAAGGGGTGATCAGTAAGACTCTCTCACCCTTTAATAGTCCCATATGGCCAGTGCGAAAGCCTAATGGGGAATGGAGATTGACAGTAGACTATGGTGGCCTGAATGAAGTCACACCACCATTGAGTGCTGACGTCCCAGATATGTTAGAACTTCACTATGAACTGGAGTCAAAGGCAGCCAAGTGGTGTGCTACAATTGACATTGCTAATGCCTTTTTCTCTATTCCTTTGGCAGCAGAGTGCAGGCCACGGTTTGCTTTCATGTTGAGGGGCATCCAGTGCACCTGGAATCGATTGCCCCAGGGGTGGAAACACAGCCCTACTATTTGCCATGGACTGATACAGACTGCATGGAGAAAGGTGGAGTTCCAGAACACCTACAATACCTTGATGACATCATTGTGTGGGGTGATACAGCAGAAGTTGTTTTGAAGAAAGGTAAGAAAGCAATCAAAATTCTTATGGAAGCTGATTTTGCTGTTAAAAAAGGCAATTCATTAACTACTGTGCATCGGCAGGCAGGTTTTTAGCCAACTCCAGGAAAGCAGGGCTTCCTCATGTGTAACGGCGACTTGGGAAGCCAAATACCATAACTCCAAATGTCCCCACTGTAAGAGACGGCTTTTAAATTCCCTGATGAGGAGGAGAAGGCCCTCCAAGCCTTCAATGGAATGCCTCAAACACTCACAAGGAAATAAACAATGCAGGCCTGACATTCAAAGAACTGATAAGACTCACAGGCTCCGTCCCAGTGGGAAGACTGTCTTGTGGAGACAAGATAGTTCTGCCACTCATGTGGTGAGCTTGCTAGCTCTGTTCTTGAGGCCATTGTGTCCAATAAGTGACCTTTCCTTCATTATCTGCGAAATGCATATGAAAGCGCACACCCTTGTATTTGCTAATGAAGATTATAGACATCATGCTATGACTATGGCACTGGTCTCACCCCCCAAATCATGCTACACATCACCTGAGAGAAGAGAGAAACCTGAGATGAGGCTGTCCTCTGCAAGGGGGGTGGACTGTGATAATCAGCAAACATAAAAGGGGGAAATAAGTGCCCCTAGAAAGGGAGAACAAAGAAGATTGTGCCTGGGAAGATTTTTCCAAGAAAGAAGAAGATTATGCCTGGGAAGATTCCTTGAAAAAGACGCTGGAACCAGGACTGGTGATCTCTTTATCTCTGTCTTTTTTTCTCTATCTTTTCCTTTCTCTATCCCTCGGCTTCTCTTTTCTCTTAGAGTTGTTAAGTAACGACTTTAAGTAACACAATGCATACCTCACCACTTGCCATAATTTGTTATATACCTAACCAATTAGCATGGACTTGTTAAGATCTATATTAATCATTTTGGGAAACTAATAAATGTTTGTATACGGACCTTGAGATTTATCTCACCTTAGTCCACGCTGTTGGGGATTTACGAAGCTGAGTCACTTACCCCTCCTCTTTCCTGAGCATGGGACGTGACAGCAAGACATCACTGACCAGTTAGAAAACATTATTCTAAAGGTATGTCATTTACATGCTCACATGCCCAAAAGTCGCACCACTGAAGAACATTGAAACAATTGAACAGGAAGACAAAGCTGTCAGAACTGGAGTGGCTCAGGCTGACCGGGACTGGGAGCATAAGGGTGATGTATTTGTAGCTCAATGGGCCCACAAAACATTGGAATGTCTAGCGAGAGATGCAACATACAGATGGACTCATGACTGAGGGCTGGACCTGACCATGGAGGCCATCACACAGGTCACCCATGAATGTGAAACGTGTTACAATCAAGTGAGCCACATGAGTAAAGTCTCCCTGGAACAGAAGGCAGTGGCTAGGATATCGATATGGGGAGGCCTGGCAAATTGACTATATTGGACCACTACCATGAACCTGCCAAGGCAAGTGCTACGTACTCACCATGATGAAAGCAACTACTGGGTGGCTAGAAACATACCTGTAAACCTTGCTACTGCACAAGCATTTTGGGCATTCAAAGGCAAGTTTTCTGGTGACATGGTAACCCAGAAAGAATTGAGTCAGACAATGGGACTCATTTACAGACCTCAGTGTTTTGACTAGTGCTTGCACAGCATCAAGGCTGCTTCTCTACCACCACCCCCAAAGGCCAGTAGGCTGGGAGTGGGAAAGAAGTTAGAAGGGGACATAGCTGAGACAGCTGACAAAAACTGACCAAAGGGATATCCTATACCATGTGACATCATGCTCAGCAATAACAGCTAAGAGAAAGGAGGAAGGAGCAGGGGGAGGGCATTCCATTTGTTACTAAGGTAAAGCAACTACTATGCACACTGAGGCCCTACTTTCCAGGAAGTGGTTGGACATCATCTGCTGATGGGAAGTATAGAATAAATCTTTTTTTTTTTTTTTAGAATCATAGAATTTCCAAGGTTGGAAGGGACGTTTAGGATCATCTAGACCAACCATCAACCCAACACTGACAAAAACCATCACTAAACCATATCACTAAGCACTACATCTACCTGTCTTTTAAATACCTCCAGGGATGGTGCCTCAATCACTTCCCTGGGCAGCCCATTCCAATGCTTAATAGCCCTTTCAGTGTAAAATTTTTTCCTAATATCCAGTCTGAACCTCCCCTGGCGCAACTTGAGGCCATTTCCTCTTGTCCTGTTGCCTGTTACCTGGGAGAAGAGACCAACCCCGCCTCTCTACACCCTCCTTTCAGGGAATTGTAGAGAGCGAGAAGATCTATTTTGTGGTGAGGGGCCCAGAACTCGACACAGTACTCGAGGTGAGACCTCACCAGTGCCGAGTACAGGGGGACAATCACCTCCAGAGTCCTACTCACCACGCTGTTCCTGATACAGGCCAGGATGCTGTGAGCCTTCTTGGCCACCTGGGCACACTGCTGGCTCACGTTCAGCTGGCTGTCAACCAACACCCCCAGGTCCTTTTCTGCCAGGCAGCTCCAGCCACACTTCCCCAAGCCTGTAGAGCTACATGGGGTTGTTGTGACCCAAGTGCAGGACCCAGCACTTGGCCCTGTTGAACCTCATCCCATTGGCCTTGGCCCATCAATCCAGCCTGTCCAGATCCCTCTGCAAAGCCTCTTTACCATCCAGCAGGTCGACACTGCCACCCAACTTGGTGTCATCTGCAAATTTACTGAGGGTGCACTCGATCCTCTCGTCCAGATCATTGATGAAGATGTTTAAGATAACCAGCCCCAATACCAAGCCCTGGGGGACACCACTCGTGACCGGCCGCCAACTGGATTTAACTCCATTCACCGCCACTCTCTGGGCCCTGCCCTCCAGCCAGTTTTTAACCTAGTGGAGAGTACTCCCATCCAAGTCATGGGCAGCCAGTTTCTCCAGGAGGATACTGTGGGAGACTGTATCAAAGGCTTTACTAAAGTCCAGGTAGACAACATCCACAGCCTTTCCCTCATCCACCAATCGGGTCATCTTATAAGATATACTAAGGAATGGTGAACAGGTAGGTTTGACCACAGAGATATCAGTCTGCATTGATAATTCCACCCATTTGAGGGAATATGACGGATTAAACAGCATCTGCTGTTGGCCTGTATTTTTTATTATGTAAGGACTGGTGTTGAAGATGTAAGGAGTTGGACTAAGAGGAGATCGAGTTGGTACATTTTCAGAAATTTGTGGGGACAGAGGTTTCTCATCCTTTCCGATTGGCGCAGATGTTGCTGTATCATAAATTCAAACAGTAATTCTGTGCCTCTATAGCCCCAAATACAATACACAATTATAGGTTTGGTGAAGGCAAAATTATACCAGCAATCTGAATTTAGTTCTGTTGTTTTGTAACACTCGCTATTACTGTCTTTGGGTTTGGAAGAATCAGCGTAAACTGTTTTAATTTCTGTTGGCCTATGGTAGGTAGACCCATTAATTACTCAAGAACCAATTTGCATTTTCTCTCCTGGACTGGCTTGGAGTCTAGCCATCCAAAGAGAGTCATTCCAACTCCATTTATCTATTAAGAAAATATTGTTTCCATGTAACACTAGAGTGGAGAGATTTAAGTCTTTAAGTCCCTTTTGCTTTGTGGTGTTCCAGTGCTTGCAGTGTATCTTGACAGTGCATGGTCCCAAGGGCCATCACCAGGCACCATGGTAAAAATGGGCATATTCCTAACTCCACATTCTCGTGTGATAAAAGTCCTTTCTTTGTGGTAACTGACAGGTGTCTCAGATGGAGTGTGTGTGATTAGGTTAGGTTGTGTAGTTGGGTCAGGTTCAATCATATCTATTTTGAACTTAAATGACAGCCCTCCACTGTGGTGGCTAGGTATTCGCTTCTGTTGCCAAAGACAAGTCACAATAGTGGGTTTCACCAGAGTAAAGTTATACCAACAATCCCACTTGTCAGTGACACAATCCTTCTTTGTTGTTGCTGGGACTGAGAGAGTATTGGATATTGTAATTTGTGTGACTTCTTCATGTGTGGATCCATTGATCATTCTACACTCTATCTGGATTTCTTCTCCCACGTTTCCCCTCAGGAGTGGAAGCCATCTGTCCTTATCCCAGCTCCACTCATGTTTTGAATACAGTTCAGCTCCATGTATTACCACAGTAGCTAAGTTTAAGTTTTCATTGATGGAGTATGGTCCCATAGTCCCGGTGTATTTAACATAAGCTTGGGACCACAGCCATTCTGGGTCTTTCTGGCTATAAATCAAAGGAAATTGTATTAGGATCAGGGTGAAACACCGCATCATTAATTCAACCTGTTGGTTTGTCACCCTGTACTCATTTTTAGCTGCAGCATTACCCATACACATTACAAATAATATTACTGCCAAGATGAACAACAAGGTTCCCTGGATGCATTCAAGGTTGACGTAGGCTAATCCATCCGTCCACGGCTTTGCGTCCACACAAAGAATTCCATGTATGCGTGTTTCCCCCTGAAAAAGGCCAATTAAATTTGTGGCAATTAGGCCAATTAGAATTTTGAGAGGTCATACTACTCTTTAAGGAGTCAAATTTACACCTGCACTCCTGGAATCCAATTAAAAAGAATAAATACATTCCTCCCCAAATGAAAGGTCTAAGTAACAATGACTATTTCTGTGGCGTATGAAGAAATCACGGACTCGTAGGTCATGCAGTAAGCGAATCCAAAAATCCAGTTCGACCCTCTTTAGTGCTACACAGAGAGACTTTTATACACTAAGACAGAAACCTACTCCCCCCATAATGCCCAATCATGGACTTACAAAAATGTTTTTTTACCTTCTACTGAGCTTATCACAATAACAATTATTCTACTATCAAGACAGGTTTCGGTTCCCAGACTGTGCTCTGTTTTTTGTCAGAATGTGCTTCAGGATGCAAAACTTGTATGTCTCACTCCTCCCCTGCTCTCAAGGTCACTACTGGCACACACTGTAGCTCCAGACGCAAGTAAATCTTAACTGTGTGAGTGACCTTTCATTGAGCCCACACATTTCCATCCCTGCCAAAGTCTCTCTCACAGGAAGGTGTTATGCTCTCATTTTAAAATACATGTATGAATCTGCTGAAAGTAAGCATGCTAGAATGTATCCTTGATAATATATAGTGTTAAAGGGGCCTAAACCACTGATGAAACTGATTGCTGAAGTAGGACGCTGGCAGAATTAAGTGGGAAATGCAACAGTTCAAAGAAATTGATGGCTGCAATCGATGGCTACCAACACTTCAGAAGGGATAGACAAGGAAGGAGAGGCAGTGGGGTGGCCCTCTATGTTAGAGACAGATTTGAATGCCTAGAATTTATCAATGGGAATGACAGTGTAGAGTGTTTATGGGTTAGAATCAAGGGGAAGGCCAACAAGGCAGACATCATGGTGGGAGTTTATTACAGACCCCCAAACCAGGATGTAGAAATCGAGGAAATATTCTATCAGCAACTGGCAGAGCTCTCACAATCACTCACCCTTGTTCTCGGGGGGGACTTCAACTTCCCAGATATCTGCTGGAAATATAACACAGCAGAGAGGGAACAGTCCTGGAGGTTCCTAGAGTGTGTGGAAGACAACTTCCTAACACAGCTGGTGAGGGAGCCAACCAGGGAAAGCGCCCTACTGGACCTGCTGCTTGTTAACAGAGAAGATCTTGTGGGGGATGTAAAGGTTCAAGGTCGTCTTGGGCAGAGTGATCATGAAATCATAGAGTTTTCAATTCTTGCAGAAGCAAGACAGGGAGCCAGCAGAACTGCCACCTTGGACTTCCAAAAGGCAGACTTTGGCCTGTTTAGGAACATGGTTGAGAGTGTCCCTTGGGAGACAGTCCTGAAGAGCATAGGTGCCCAGGAAGGCTGGTCATACTTCAAGGAGGAACTCTCAAAAGCGCAGGAGAAGGCCATCCCTAGGTCCCATAAAACGAGCCGACGGGGAAGAAGACCGGCCTGGATAAATAGAGGGCTTTGGCTGGACCTCAGGGAGAAAAGGAAAGTCTACGATCTCTGGAAAAGGGAGTTGGTTACTAATGAGCAATATCAATGTGTAGTGAAGATATGCAGGGAAAAAATTAGAAGGGCAAAAGCCCAAACAGAACTACTGTGGTCAGTAGGTTGAGGGAGGTCATTCTCCCTCTCTACTCTGCACTGGTGAAACCACAGCTGGAATACTGTGTCCAGTTCTGGGCTCCCCAGTTCAAGAGGGACAGGGAACTACTGGAGAGAGTCCAGCGTAGGGCAACCAAGATGATTAAGGGATTGGAGCACCTCCCTTACAAGGAAAGGCTCAAAGAGCTGGGGCTCTTCAGCCTGGAGAAGAGAAGGCTGAGGGGAGAACTCATCTATGTTTACAAGTTCCTAAATGGTGGGTTGAAGGATGATGGAGCCGGACTGTTTTCAGTGGTTTCCAGCGATGGGACGAGGGGCAACGGGCACAAGCTGAAACATGGGAAGTTCCACTCAAATATGAGAAAAAACTTCTTTACAGTGAGGGTGACAGAGCCCTGGAGGGTGACAGGCTGCCCAGGGAGGTTGTGGAGTCCCCTTCTTTGGAGATTTTCAAGCCCCGCCTGGATGCAGTCCTGAGTAATGTGCTCTAGGCAATCCTGCTTTGGCAGGGGAGTTGGACTAGATGATCTCGAGAGGTCCCTTCCAACGCTGACAATTCTGTGATTCCGTGATTCCGTGAAATGTATTTGAGGTGTAAAAAATACAGTAAAAGGAAATGCTTTTCCCACTCAGGTATTTAGAACTGTGATTGTGATAAATGACGTCTGAGTGATGTACTTTAAAAAGGTAGAATGCATTTTAGAATGTAGAATCTCTCACTAAGCAAGAGCGAAGAGCTATAAAAAGGTCACAAGGCCCTGTGAAACAGGACACAGTATAAATAATACATGCCTTGCTAACGACTATACCCTTGAAGAACGTAAGGCTGATAACAAGGGAACATCCGTCTGCAGGGGGCGCCAAAACCAGCTGAAAACCGGACAGTTGCTGGACGAAGCATGAAGTCAACAAAGACCTGCAGTAACTGGGGGAAAGATAAAGGCGGCAGTGGGAGATCGAGACCACCGACTCAATTAAAGACTGAACTCGACTACCCCCCACACTGTATTGGAGCACTGAAGGATATTGTGGCTTAAATGAAAGCGAGAGACTGTACTGGTAAGATAGGGATAAGAGTGTCTTCACAAACAGGGAAGTTAATTGAAACTGCAGGAATGAGGTAACCGAAAAATAGGGGAATTAACTGAAAATGCAAAAGTTAGACAATTGAAAAAATGCAAAAGTTAAACTTTTATGTAATAGCTGGATCGAGAAGTCTGTACCTTCCAAGTACCTCAGCCAATGGGGAAAGGAAGAGGGTTACATGCAGCCAGGGAATTAGGATAAAATGGAGACTGCGTCCTCTGGAAAATTGAGAGACCCCACAGGGATATGCCCCAGTGGACTCTCCCTTTGTTCGAATAAAGTCTTTGCAGGACTCCTCTGTGAACGTCGACCTCTGGCTACGGGATTTTCTACACAATTTGATACAGTATCACCAAGGATAATGTGTAAAAAAAGATAATCCGTGAATAAACAAAACTGTGTGTTCTGCCAAGTAGCATTTTCTGGTGTTTGTAATGTATAGCTCTGTGCTGTAATACATGAGTACAGCTTCCCAGCAGCATTAAAGCTGTCAGCAAAAGAGCTAGTCTTAGCAGTTTTCTTTGTTTTGTTTCAAAGTTCCTATTTACTATGTCATTTGGCTTTTCCTTTCTATCACACTAGCTTTCAGGCGACCCAAACCTATACATTGCCAAGGTGCTGTTCCCAGCAAGATATGGGATTCCTTTAAACACAACTGATTACTGTGCTGATCAGGAGTGATGCCTGCCACCTCTGTACCAATCAGGCGAGCGGGCCACCATTGCAGGCGGTGGTGACAGCAACTGCTGCCGCAGAGTCCTGGGCAGAGGCATTGGTAGATGAGGAGGAGAAAGAACTGCCTCGTGGAAAAGTTTGCAAAACTGCCAACCACACACGAGGTCTCCTCGCATCAATCCATCCACGCAGGCTCCAGACCCCTCCAGTCCCCGGGAGCTGAAACTAGCATAAGCATGGTATGAAGCAGGCCCATGACCCCCATCCGTTTCTCCTGACTTGGCGAGATGGCAAAGGCACCTGGAGACGTGGGTGATGTCAGTGTATCAGTGCAAACAGGGCTCAGGGGAGAGCAGCTGTGGAGCGTGCTTGAGGGCTTGCAGGCTGCACACAGAAAGCACATGGTGCTGCTCTGCTTCTCATGCAGATCCATTTCTCTCTTTTTATTTTTTTTTCTTTTATGTCTCCCACAGAATAAATGCCCAGCTGCTTCTGCTTCCTTCTTGGGAGCTTTTAACTCTTGGCTTGCAGTATCTCTGCATATGCCAGCCGCTCTGATCCCATTCACAGTCCCAGCTCCACTCACTCCCTCTCGGTATGAATTGCACTTTGAGGAAGAAGGGAGAAAAAAATGCCTCTCCCAGTTAGCAAGAAGATAACACAGGGGGAGGAAAAAAAAAGCAGGCTTCAAGGTCTCTCTCTGGGCGACTGATGTTGCTTCTGTCCTCAACAATCCCTGCAAGCTGCTCTGCAGATTCATCTGTGGTTCTTTATTTTCTTTGCATGGCTTCAAATACAAAAGTGCCTTCAGAGCAGCAGAAATATACTCTGATTAGGCTTCATTATACATGCATGGAAAAGCAAGTAAATGAAAAAAATAGCAATGCTTCTTCTTTTACACATCCCCCCAGGCTGCTCGCTCTCTCTCTTTTTTTTCCACTTTTACTCCTTTCTCTTGGCCACCTTTTCCTGCTTTGCGACTTGCCATTGGTCCTGCCTGTTGTTGAAACTTTTTTCCCCTCCCCTTTACGATCTACTGGAGGGAGGGAAAGAGAGGCATGCTGGAGGGCAGTTCACATTCAAACTTGAAAGGAAAGGCTTAAGGAGAGTGATAGCCCCCCGAGGAGCCCCTCCTCCCCTTAATGCAGTGCAGTGGGCAGGCAAGGGGCATGCAGAGGCAGGGCGCTCTGGAGTTTGCAATGGAGTCGGCAGGACTCTTCTGGGAGCATCGTGCCCCATAACCACAGAGGGAGAAATACAAGTGGCATGGATCTGTGTACTGCTTTTGCGGGAACGTTGCTCTTAAACTGAGCCAGCTCCTTCCAAAAAGAAAAAAAAGTCTCTAACTAACTTGAGTTATGTGTGCACCCAAACTTCCCACTGATTCGAGTGGGGGTAGAGCTACTTCTCCAAAGGCAGGGAAGATCAGGCTCAAAAGTAGACCAGCTTTGTTCTTAAATGAAATCTAAACAGAGCTCCTGTTTTCAGTGTGCTAATACAGTAAGAGCAAAGTGAAGTCTCTTAGTGGTGTACTGTAACCATATAAGTATTGCTACTGCTATGCCTTCAGTATTGCTACTTTCCACTTAACACAATCATCCCCAATGATTTTAAGCACATTTGAGTCAGCTTCTTGTCTGAGAATTTTGTGCATGGATTTAACATACTAACCTAGAAAGATGTTCGTTCACAGAAATACAGTAGATCTCAGTATAGTTCTTTGATACTTTATTAAGATTTGCCAGCTAATAAAAAGTTACTTGAAATCTGTTTAATAGGATTAAATCTGTTGTCATTGAAAAAAAAATGCATTGCTAATGTTTGCCTTCTTGTTAAACTCTGTTCTTTTTGCTTTGTTTATAAGTAAGTAGGCACAAAAATAAATATTCAGGCAGATGAGGAGCATAATTAAGTAGTGGTGCATTTACCCATTGCCTTTCATTTTAATACTATCTTAATTCCTGACCAAAATAGTCTTTGACCACAGCACGTGGCAGTGTGCTCTCTCTGTTTTTCCCCTTCCTCTTCCCCACCCACCCTGGCTCCTGCTCAGGCCATGGCCACCATGGCCATCACAACATCAGTTGCGATAAGCTGCACCTGGACTTTGGGGGATGGCTGGCAACACAGCCAAAACACTGTCTGGAGTGGAGACCTAGATATTTTGTTCCCATGAGAATATGACTATAGGTCAATTATCTTACTGTATAAATAGTGGACAGCCCAAGAGCCCTTTGAGCTCTCCTGTATGGCAGCGGGCTGCACGCCAGGATCTCCCCTTTTGTGAGGACACTCGCTTAAGGTTCTGCTCCTCGAGGTTGAGAGATTCCTTGCCGCAACAGATTCTCGGTAAGTGACTAATAGCATGCTAAACTTTGAAATCTTAGCTAAGTAATGTAAAGGATTGATTGCGCGTATATAATCCTTTAGACATAAACCGTTGACCAAGCCTGGGACTAGGATTGGATCCAGCCGCACCTAGACTCCTCTCTGAGAAGGAGTTTAGAAAGCAAGGGGGTCCTTTCTGAACCTCGTGACTCAACGGGAGGGTCTCCCTGACAGTTTGCCTGACCCTGTCCTCTATGCAGTAAATAATAGAGTGTACCTTGACATCAAATCTCGTAAAACGCTATCACATTTACTCCTGGTTTTATCGCATTTACTACTGATTTTGTTAAATCACTGTTTCACCTTAATAAATATTTCACTGCTTCTCTCTTACAAGTGAAGTTAATCACTCCGCCCGTGACGCAGCATCAGCATCTGCTGCCTGTCAAAACTGGTGCTGTTTTCATCCCAAGACCATCAACTTCATCTGCAACAAAAATTAGGACTAAACCTATTTTCCAGAACTTCAAGGAGCTTGAATATCCTACGCAGTATGGCTTGATAGCTGTCTGAAAGTGTGTGGAAGTTGCAATAGTGATGTGGTACAGCTGTGAGTCAGTATGACTGATGTGTTGAGAAGCATTCATAAGCATTTGCTCCACTGTGATCAGTTTTATACTCGGCTTGTGTTTCTCCTTCAGTACAGCTCTGCTTCTTCTGCTGCAAAAGTTGGGTTTATTTGTACTTAAATCCATGAAAACTGACCTAAAGAGCAGCCATCGACCCAGTTAATTGATATTTTTTTTAAAATTCTCATTTAAGTGTTGTTATAAAAGCCGGATGCTGTTCAGACAGAGTGCAGTACATACACATCTCTGTCTAGGCTGGGCTCATTCAGAGAAGCTGTGGCTGCCCCATCCCTGGATGTGTTTAAGGCCAAGCTGGATGGGGCTTTGAGCAACCTGGTCTGGTGGGAGGTGTCCCTGCCCAGGGCAGGGGGGTTGGAACTCGATGATCTTTAAGGTCCCTTCCAACCTGAACCATTCTATGATTCTATGTATTTCTTTGCAGTCCTGTTCACTGATGATACTCCATTACTGACAGAAGTCAGGTAGTTTGGGGTGGGTAAGGTGGAGACATCACATGTGGTGTACAAAATGCTACTGCACTGCCTGATTGCTAGGGAAACCTGGTCACACTGTTGCCAGATATGCAGCTAGAGAGAAGGGAGTACATTTGTTTCAGGCATACAGACACAGTCTGTGAGAAGGGATAGCAATGAGGCAGAATCATGCCTGATTTGGAGAATGAATGGTCTTTAGTGTCGATTTAGTGCAACTTGACAAAGGACAGAGCTTGGACCCCAGCATTCCAAGATAAGGAACTAGCCTTGTGTTGTAAGCACAATGTATAAGATGGTAGGAATAGCCTGCACGCTAAGGAGGATCCCAATTGTCTGGGTGAAGTGTCCATCTGGCCGGGACCAGTTCCGCGGTTTGGAGTCCAGCCAGCTCAGCATTCTAAGCCAAAGGTAAAAGTACACGGTGAACAAGACTATGAGCCTTCCTCCAGAACACCCTGGCCCATGACCACCGGATGACAGTACGCATGCGGCAAGGGGAGGAGACTTACGATAATGAGTTCCTAGAAATAATTAGAATAGTAACACCTTTTCTTAGAATTCATTATAATAACCCAGCCCATAAAAATGAAATGCTTTTTATCATAAATATACGCTTGTTTTACAACCTGGTGTGCAAGTTAGGAGGAGCAATCCCCCTTGCACCCAGCGCTGCAATAAACATACCTGCTTTATAACTCTCCCTGAGTTATGGAGTTTGTTTCTGTGCCTCAATTTGGCACCCCAGATGGGACCCTCTCTGTCCAGCTGCGGGACCTGCTGAGGATGGGACTCCTCTGGGAGTCCTCCTGAGATTTCTCAGGAGGACTCCCCCACTCACCCAGATCACCACGGGGACAGACAAGGACCATCATCGGCAGACCAGGTATGTTATAATTGACTAAGGGGATACCTGTAAATTGTGAGGAGACGTCCTACGCAAGGTAAAGAGCACTGGTGCTCACCCCTGGAAAGTTGGGGTTTGGTGGCAGGGTAGTTTTGTACCCTGACTAATGGTATCCTGGGTCTCCTAGTCTTGGTGACAGGAGTTGCATGTGGTATTGCCATAATCATTGTCATCTGTTGTATCTGTTGTAAAAATCCGGTACCGTGTATTATGATCTGATTTATACTGTTTTGTGTGGACATGTAGCAAACGTTTAATGGTTTACAATTTACGCTACACGCTTGACTAGTGTTCCAATTGATATACTTTGTGATGTGAGTGAAAAGCGTAACGGTCCCTTTCATGTGACCGAGTGCCTGCGTTGTATGAGTGAGACGCAGCACAGCTGCGGAGCGAGTGTGGAGTTCTGATCCGCGGTTCTGTGTTCTCCGCGAGGAGAGCGGCCGGAGATGAACAAAGCATATGATGGACTTCAAAACAGTGTTACTTGAACCATATGTTTACTTTTGGTGTCCTATACATGGACCTAGGGATTTTTCATGCAATCCAATCTTTGTTTTCAAGTGCTTTGGTTGTGAACAGGACGTTTGGGTAGACTTTGGAAGTGATTTTTGGTGTCCTTAGTGCCAAGGGAACTGGTCTGACTGGGATAAAATTGAGCGTTCAGACAAACTAAAACAGGTAATCTATGGGAATTTAGGGAGTATTAAGAATCAGTAGAATTTGTGCAGCAAGGGTGTAGCCATAAAGTTGTCTAAATATTGGAGGGGAGGCGAGTGTAAAAAGGGGAGGTATAAAAAAAGCCCTTTGGATGGAGCACGGACTAGCATCTGTCTGCACTGTAAGCATTATTGTCTGTTTGTTCACGCTAAGTGTTTAAATTGTCGTAAATATATTATTTCTTTTGGAAGAAGGCAGGAACACCATCCTAGTGATTGTTTAGGGTTTAGGTGTATCTGTTGCGGGATAAGCACACCCTTATATGGTTTACCATGGATTAGGTTTTATTGTTGTCAATATAATGAGGTCATATTTCTTAGTTGAAAGGTAGGCAGACATCATGGGAAACGGACAAATTGGTGGAATATTGAAGAAGAGCCCTTTAGGCTGTATTTTGGCTCATTGGAAGGACATAGGAGGACCACCAGGTGGGAGTGTGGATAAGAAAACTTTAATAAAGTATTGTAATCAGTGGTGGCCCTTGTATAAATTAGATGATGGGGAGAAATGGCCCTTGAACGGAACATTGAATTATAATACTTCACTGCAGTTGATGTTGTTTTTGAGGAGAGAGGGGAAGTGGGGTGAGGTCTCGTATGCAAACATGTTCGAATCCGAAATTGAACTCCAAAATCATCCTGAGTATCGAACAGACTGTGGATTGACGGCCCCACAGGACCCAATGGTGTTAGCTTTAGAGAAGGAGAATAAAAGAGAAGGAAAGTTTAAGAGATGTTGTTCAGCATGAGGTGTACAAAGCCAGGGAAAGTAAGAGACCCTGGAGCAGGGGATCTACCGGAATATTACAGACCACCGGAAAGAGACTAGATCCAGCGGGAGACACAAAAAAAGGGAGAGTGAGGACTCCAATCCTGGAACCCCTCCAAGTAGCCCAGTGTCCTCTCACACCTGGAGTAAGAAGGAGCACGTAGTATTGCAGGCACCCCTAAGGCAAGCAGTAGGATCAGGGGGAGATCTTATCCTGATACAAATTCCCTTTTCCTCGTTTGATCTCGAAACGTGGAAAAATGTGGCAAAAAGCTACTGAAGTGACCCTGTGGGTGTCACCAAGCATTTCCAGTTCCTAGTAAAACAGCATAATCCTGATTGGAGTGATATTCAATTGTTATTAGACCATATGACAGAAACTGAAAAGCAGCTAATTTTAAAAATGGCCCAAGATCTGGCTAACTATCATCTTAAAGATTCGGGGGAGAACATAAAGGATCACTTTCCCTTACAAGATCCACACTGGAACCCTAATAGAGGGGCCCATATGAGATTATTGAATGCATACAGGGATTGGATCATAAGAGGAATGGAACGGGACATCCCCAAAACAATTAATTGGTCAGCATTATATGCCATTCAGCAAGGTCCAAAGGAAACCCCCTCGGAATTTTTGAACAAATTACAGGACACTGAGGTGACACACTCCTCTAGACCCAGGATTGGAGATAGGAATCCAGCAGTTAGTGTCTCTATTCATTGGGCAGTCAGCAAGTGATATCCGGAGAAAGTTGCAGAAATTAAGGCCAACAGAAAGTAGAAATTTGGGGACTTTGCTAGATGAAGCATGGAGGGTGTTTAGCAATAGGGAAGAGGAAGACAGAAAGAAAGATAAGCGGGCATTGGTCGTGGCACTACAAGAGAGTAAAGGATTTGGAGGTATGGGACCTAAGAGGCCTCTGGGAAGGGACCAATGTGCGTGGTGTGGACAGAAGGGACATTGGAAAAACGAGTGTCCAGAGAGACAGAGAAGGAAGGGAAGGATACAGGCCCATGCAAAGGGGGACTGATGGGGACTTGAGGAATCTACCCTAGCAGATCCACTGGTTACATTAAAGCTAGGGAAAAAACAACGGAGCATAGAGTTCTAGTTGACACCGGGGCAATGTTTTCAGTTTTAAATCAAGCTTTGACACCTGTAGATGACGACTTTGTAACGGTAAGGGGAGCTACTGGCCAGAGTGAAAAGGTGTAGTTTCTAAAACCTCTTAAATTTAAATTAGGGAAACAATTGGGGATACACAAATTTTTATATATGCCCAATTTGCCAAAACCTTTACTAGGGCAAGACTTATTGAAACAGTTAAAGGCGGAGATAAAATTTAAAAAAAGGAAAGTGGAACTTTGAGTGGGAAATGACCAGCTAATCGAAATTTTGAGTTTGGCCCTCATAAATACTCCTGTTGGCTCGGAAGTACCTGAGGAAGTTCTGAACCAAGTGTATCTGGGAGTATGAGCCTCTGAGATATCGGGAAAGGCGAAAAATGCCTCTCCAATAATAATCAAACTCAGACAGGGAGCGCTGCCTGTAAGGGTTAGACAATATCCCCTTAGAATGGAGGATAGGGAAGGAATACGACCAGTAATCGACTGGTTCATTAAGTATGGGCTGTTAAAGGAGTATGAATCGGAGTACAACACTCCTATTCTATAGGTCAAGAAGCCGGATGGCAGTTATCGAATAGTACAGGATCTCAGAGCTATTAATAAAATTGTTGAAGATCTGCACCCTGTTGTGGCAAAGCCATACACATTATTAACTAAATTAGTACCTGAATTGGCTTAGTTTACCATATTGGACCTGAAAGACGCCTTCTTTTGCCTACCTTTGAGCCCAGAAAGCCAGCTGCTGTTTGCATTTGAGTGGGAAAAAACAGATTCTGGGAGGAAGACACAACTAACATGGACTGTGTTACCACAGGGGTTTAAGAATAGCCCCACTCTTTTCAGAAATCAGTTAGCCAAAGACCTGGAACAATGAGAGCAGCCACATGGAGCTGGAGTAATATTACAGTACGTAGATTATCTATTGATAGCCACCAAGACAAAAGAACTGTGTATAGTATGGACAATTAGTCTGCTAAATTTCCTCAGACTTAATGGTTATCGAGTCTCTCCACAGAAAGCCCAAGTAGCTCAACAGCAAGTGACTTACCTCGGATATGAGATAACTGCAGGCCAACGGACACTAGAGATGGCAAAGAAGGAGGCTATCTGTCAGACCCCTTGACCGCAGACAGCTAAAGAGCTCCGCACGTTCCTAAGAATGACAGGATGGTGTCGCCTATGGATATATAACTACGGACTCATGGTAAAACCACTCTATGAATTGCTAAAATCTAATCCAAAAGACCTCATCTGGAATGGGGAAGCAGAAAGAACATTCAGTCAGCTAAAGAAAAAGCTAAAGGATGCCCCTGCTTTGGGGTTACCTGACACTACTAAGCCCTTCTGGCTGTTCTCTCATGAGAAGCAGGGAATGGCTCTAGGAGTCCTAGCCCAAAACCTGGGACTGTACCAAAGGGCAATGGCATACTTTTCTAAACAGCTTGACGAGGTAAGCAGGGGCTGGCCTAGCTGCTTGAGGGCGGTAGCAGCAGTGGTGCTAAATATTCAAGAAGCACATAAGTTTACACTGGGCCAAAAGACTACAGTAATAGTGTCCCATTCTGTATCAGCAGTACTAGAGGCAAAGGGAGGACACTGGCTCTCACAACAAAGGTTCCTTAAATACCAAGCTGTCTTGATGGAACAGGATGATTTGGAAATAGTGGTTACTAACATTGTCAATCCAGCATCTTTTCTCAGTGGGACTACAGGAGAACCGGTATCGCATGACTGTCTGGAAGCGATTGAAGCAGTCTATTCCAGCCGACCCAACCTAAAAGAGTTGCTGCTGAAAGATGCTGAAGATTCCTGGTATACTGATGGAAGCAGCTTTGTTCAACAAGACGTCCGCACTGCAGACCAGGTAATAGAATCCAAAGCCCTTGCCCCAAACACCTCGGCACAGAAAGTGGAAATAATAGCCCTAACTCGGGCATTAGAACTAGCCAAAGACAAGAAAATCAACATTTGGATGGACTCCAAATATGCTTTCAGGGTAGTCCATGCTCATGGAGCTGTATGGAGGGAAAGAGGACTCCTCTCTACCCAAGGGAAACATATAAAACATGCCAAAGATATTCTTAAGCTTCTGGAAGCAGTGCAGTTACCCAAGAAGGTGGCTATTATGCATTGTAAATCATAGAATCATATGGGGTTGGAAGGGACCTCTGGAGATCATCTAGTCCAACCCCCCCGCCAGAGCGGGTCTACCTAGAGCACGTTGCACAGGAATTTATCCAGGCGGGATTTGAATGTCTCCAGAGAAGGAGATTCCACCACCTCTCTGGGCAGCCTGTTCCAGTGCTCTACCACTCTCACAGTGAAGAAGTTTCTCCTCATGTTTAGGTGGAACTTCTTATACTCAATTTGTGCCCATTTCCTCTTGTCCTGTCACTGGGCACCACTGAGAAAAGTCCAGCCCCGTTCTCCTGACACCCTCCCTTTAAGTATTTGTATGCATTAATTAGATCCCCCCTCAGTCTTCTTTTCTCCAGACTCAAAAGACCCAAGTCCCTCAGCCTCTCCTCATAGGAGAGATGCTCCAGGCCCTTAATCATCTTTGTGGCCCTTTGCTGTACCCTCTCCAGCAATTCCCTGTCCTTCTTGAACTGGGGAGCCTAGAACTGGACACAGTATTCCAGATGGGTCTCACCAGGGCAGAGTAGAGGGGCAGGATAACCTCCCTCGACCTGCTGGCCACACTCTTCCTGATGCACCCCAGGATGCCATTGGCCTTCTTGGCCACAAAAGCACATTGCTGGCTCATGGTCATCCTGTTGTCCACCAGGACTCCCAGGTCTTTTTCCTCAGAGCTGCTCTCCAGCAGGTCAGCCCCCAACCTGTCCTGGTGCTTGGGGTTATTTCTCCCCAGGTGCAGCACCCTACACTTGCCCTTGTTAAATTTCATTAGGTTTGTCTCTGCCCAACTCTCCAGCCTGTCCAGGTCTCACTGGATGGCAGCACAGCCTTCTGGGGTGTCAGCCACCTCTCCTAGTTTTGTGTCATCAGCAAACTTGCTGAGGGTATATTCCATCCCTTCGTCCAGGTCATTGATGAATATATTGAAGAGGACTGGACCTAGGACTGCACTCTGGGGAACACCACTTGTTACAGACTATCACAACCCTCTGGGTTCTGTCTTTTAGCCAGTTTTCAATCCACTTAATTGTCCATTCATCTAACCCACACTTCCTAAGCTTAGCTATGAGGATGCTGTGGGAGACTGTGTCAAAAGCCTTGCTGAAGTCAAGGTAGACAACATCCACTCCCCTCCTTTCATCTATCCAACCAGTCATGACATCACAGAAAGCTATTAGGTTAGTCTGACATGACTTCCCCTTGGTAAATCCCTGTTGACTAGTTCTGATAGCTTTCTTTTCCTCCATATGCTCTGAGATGACACCCAGGATGAGATGTTCCATCACCTTTCTGGGGATGGAGGTAAGGCTGACCGGTCTGTAATTTCCCAGGTCCTCCTTCTTGCTCTTTTTGAAGAGTGGGATGACATTGGCTTTCTCCCAGTCCTTGGGCACCTCGCCTGTTCTCCAGGACCTCTCAAAGATGATAGAGAGTGGCCCTGCAATGACTTCTGCCAGCTCCCTCAGCACTCTCGGGTGTATCCCATCCGGACCCATGGACTTGTGGATATCCAGCCTTCTTAACTGATCTCTGACTTGGTCCTCCTCCACCAAGGGAAGATCTTCCTTAGTCCAGACTTCCTCTGATTCATCCAAAGTCCATGGCTCCCGGGGGCTGGCCCTGAGGCAAAGAAGGCATTCAGCAACTCAGTCTTCTCTGCATCCTCTGTTACCCGTCTCATTCAACAGTGGGCCCACATTTTCTTTAGTTTTCTTTTTGCCTCCAATATAATTGAAGAACCCCTTGTTATTGTCTTTGACATCTCTTGCCAATTTTAATTCCAAGGAGGCCTTGGCTTTCCTTGTTTCTTTCCTACATAGTCTAACAGCATCCCTGTAATCCTCCCAAGTGGTCAATCCCTTCTTCCATTCGGTGTAAACCTCCTTCTTCCACTTTAGTTTTTTCAGAAGGTCCCTGCTCAACCATCCAGTTCTCCTGCTTCCCTTGCTCGATTTCTTGCTCTTGGGAATGCACTGGTCCTGAGCTCGGAGAAGGCAATGTTTGAATATTGCCTGGCTCTCTTGAGCCCCCTTGCCTTCCAGAGCCCTAGCCCGTGGGATTTCACCTAGCAGCTTCTTAAAAAGGACAAAGTTAACCCTCTTGAAATACAAAGTTTCCGTCCTACTTGTTGTTTTTTGTATGTTATCCACAATCCTGAACTCTCTCTTTCCATGGTCACTGCAGCCGAGGTTGCCCTCAACCTTGATGTCCTCCACTAGTCCCTCTTTGTTCGTCAGTACTAGGTCCAGTAGTGCTTCTCTCCTCGTTGGCTCCTCCACCAGCTGGGTTAAGAAGTTATCATCAGTACTCTGGAGGAACCTCTTAGACTGTATATTCCTGGCTGTGTGGCCTTTCCAGCAGATATCTCGGTAATTGAAGTCCCCCACGAGAACCAAGGCCTGTGATTGTGAGGCTACTTGGAGCTGGTTGTAAAAGGCCTCATCAACTTTTCTATCCTGATCAGGTGGTCTGTAATAAACACCCACAACAGTGTCCCTCATATTGACCTGTCCCTTAATCCTCACCCACAGGCTCCCAACTCTCTCATCTGACACCATGGAGGATTTTAGGGACATCTCCTCACTCTCTATCCATTCCTTAACATAGAGGGCAACACCTCCACCCCTCCTTCCTCACCTGTCTCTTCTGAACAACCTGTAGCCCTCAATAGCCACACTCCAGTCATGGGATTCATCCCACCAGGTTTCAGTGATGGCCACTGTATCATAGCTTTCCAGCAGCACAGTAGCTTCCAACTCCTCCTGTTTGTTGCCCATGCTGTGTGCATTGGTGTAGAGGCACTTCAGCTGGGCTGTTGGCTGCGCTGCCTTCTTAGGGGAATACCCCCTAGAGTGTCTGTCAGGTGTTTCTCTGTGCACTGCTTCTACCCCAGGAGCTGCTGGCACATCACCATAAGACTTTGACTGTAGTAAAGGGTCACCAGATTGGCTCAGGGAGCCAGGCTGAAGGCCCTTACTAGGACCCTGTCCCACCAACCCCGGTGCGGTATTCCAAAACTTATCACCCCCCTCCCCCCTCCCATCTAGTTTAAAACCCTGTCAATCAAACCCGCGATCTCTTTACCCTCTTCCCCCTTTGAGAGAGGCACCTCCCATTAGGTGTTAACAGGCCTGGTGTTGTACAGGCAAATCTATTGTCAAAGAACCCAAACTTATGGTGGTGGCACCAGCTACGGAGCTACATGTTAATTGACTGAATATTTCTGTTCCTCCCAGCATCATTGCCTGCTACAGGAAGGAGTGATGAAAAGATAACCTGTGCCCCAGATCCCCTAACCACCTTTCCCAACTCCCTGAAGTCTCTTTTTATTGGCCTTGAGTTGCAGTTTGTAGTTTCTTCTGTACCTACCTGGAAAATCAATAATGGATAGTAGTCTGAAGGACGCACTAAGCCAGGAAGTTTCCTGGTGATGTCCTTAACCCAGGCTCCAGGGAGACAACAGACCTCCCTCTGTGGAGGGTCTACCCGGCATACTGGGCCTTCCGTCCCCCTTAGGAAGGAGTCACCCACAACTCTAATTCCCCTTTTTTTCTTTGTGGGTGTGGAAGTGATCTGAGGTGTACATTTTTTTGACTGATGTGTTTGTGTTGTAGGTTGCTTTTCATCTACATTTTCACTCAACTGACCTTCCTCAACCAGAGCCTCATATCTGTTTTTGAGAGGAACTGGACAGGGTGCAGTGGTCAAGGTGGGAGTTCCTCTGCTCCCCCAAGCATGAACTTTACTCCATTCATTGTTATTACCTAGGCTTCCATCTTTAGCCTGACTGGGGCTGGATACAGGATCCTCTTCCTCTTCCTCTCGTGGAGCCTCCCCCTGTTTCTTTTTCCCTAATGATGGCATTTCCTCTTTGCATTCCCTAATGCCCCTCAGTCTTTCTATTTCCTCTTTAAGCTCAGCCACCAGCTGAGCTTAAAGCTCATCAGAAAGGGAGCACTGCTCAGGAATTAGGCAATGCCATGGTGGACCGTGAGACCAGAAGAGTGGCAGAGAAAGGTGATTTGGAGGTGCAGTCTCTGGTCCCAGATGGTAAAATACAAATTGATTGTGAACCCAGGTATTCTAAAGAAGATCAGAAACTAATTGATGATTTAGGTGGGAAAATCAAAAAACATAAATGGGCTAAAACTCCACAGGGAAAAATAATAATACCATTTGTATTGTTGTGGGCCATAGTCATGGCAGAGCATAGAAAATCCCATTGGGGAGCAGAGGCTCTGTATAAATACTTGAGCCAGCTAATATTCGCCCGAAACCTGTATACCACTATCAGGCAAGTAACACAGCAGTGTGAGGTATGTTTGCAGAATAATCCCAAAACAGGCCCTAAAGCCCAGCCTGAACAAATAGGGAAAGGAAATTATCCAGGGCAACAGTGGCAAATTGATTTTTCAGAACTCCCAAGAAAAGGGGAGTTTTGATACCTGTTGGTCTTGACGGATACCTCTTCAGGGTGTCCAGAAGCATTCCCTTGCCAAACTAATAAAGCTAGGGAAGTAATCAAAGTACTGTTGCAAGAAATAATGCCAAGATTTGGGGTTCCCACGATAATCTCATCAGATCGGGGGTCACGCTTCATTGCAAAGGTTGTTCAACAAGTTAGCAAGCTTTTAGGAATAGACTGGCAGCTACATATCCCATATAATCCACAATCGAGTGGTCAAGTGGAAAAGACGAACCACCTAATTAAGCTGCAAATTATAAAACTAGGCCAAGAGGCCAGTTTGCCCTGGCCTCAATCATTACCTCTGGCACTCCTGAGAGTTAGAACTAAGCCCAGAACAAAGGAAGGGCTAAGTCCTTTTGAAATATTGTATGGGAGTCCCTATATTGTGCAGGCAGGAACATCAACTGAAATCGGGAACAAAGTATTAACTGATTATATAGCCTGCAAAATCAGCTTTGGGAAATAGAGAAACTGGTCTTAGAAACTAGAGCCCGAGGTCTTGATGGGCCTGTGCACAATATCGAACCGGGAGATTATGTGTATGTTAGATCTCTTTCAGATTCACCTTTGAAGCCGAAATGGGAAGGTCCATTCCAGGTGCTGCTGACTTCTCACATGGCAGTCAAGATTAAAGAACAAGCCTCATGGATATATCATACCAGAGTGAAGAAAGCCCCTAAACCTAAACCATGATGGAAATCGATGCCTACTGGACCTTTAAATCTTCGCCCCTGGAGACAGTAATTTGGATTCTTGTAGCCTTATTGTACTGTGGCTTAGTAGGTGCATCCATTAACGCAAATGCTTATGTATCCCTTGTAAAGAGTGTTGTAAAATATACCAATGTTAGTGACTGTTGGATATGTGGGCAAGCTGATGACTTTAATTCTCCACTTTTGGGAGTCCCTGTAAGCAACTGGACAGACATAAGTCCATATGAAATGCTTAAAACCTCACATTCCTGTCAGACAGAAAGCTCTACATTAGAACAAGTAACCTTTACATTAGCATTAGTAAACCACTCTGTGTTGTACATATGTTACAACGCTTCGGGAGCATCGTTAGAGCAATTTAGCTGTACGGACCTAAGCAACTGGACCACAATAGCTTTGGTCAAAAGGAATATGCAAAAGTCTTACACCAAGTAGCCCAAGATGATGCTTCTCTAAGTTTTACTGAGCTCTAAGAAAAGCTTACATCATGGTTACCTATTATGTAGCTTAAGCAGCTCTTCATCGCAGTAATGTTTATTGTACTAGGATTATTAGTATGTTATATGTTATCATATTTTATGTGGATGTGCAAACTGGGAGCTCATATGAAGAGTGGAAAAGCATAAGCTCTGAGAAAATATTGAAAGTGGCCAATACTTTCCAAAATCCTCAAAGGAAATGGCAAGATATAGCAAAAGAATTTGCAAAGGTGAAAGAAAAGGGGGGACTTAATTTGGAGAAGCGTCTTTAGGGTAGATTTAGCGCAGATTTAGTGCAACTTGACAAAGGACAGAGCTTGGACCCCAGCATTCCAAGATAAGGAACTAGCCTTGTGTTGTAAGCACAATGTATAAGATGGTAGGAATAGCCTGCACGCTAAGGAGGATCCCAATTGTCTGGGTGAAGTGTCCATCTGGCCGGGACCAGTTCCGCGGTTTGGAGTCCAGCCAGCTCAGCATTCTAAGCCAAAGGTAAAAGTACACGGTGAAGAAGACTATGAGCCTTCCTCCAGAACACCCTGGCCCATGACCACCGGATGACAGTACGCATGCGGCAAGGGGAGGAGACTTACGATAATGAGTTCCTAGAAATAATTAGAATAGTAACACCTTTTCTTAGAATTCATTATAATAACTCAGCCCATATTAATGAATATGTATGCTTTTTATCATAAACAGACGCTTGTTTTACGACCTGGTGTGCAAGTTAGGAGGAGCAATCCCCCTTGCACCCGGCGCTGCAATAAACATACCTGCTTTATAACTCTCCCTGAGTTATGGAGTTTGTTTCCGTACCTCATGCCTTGGCTTGGGACAGGAGCTGTCTGAGTCTCTCCAACCTGGGAGAGCAAGAACATCTGTTTGCCATGTGGGGTTGCCCTCTGCAGAAAACTGAGGGCTGAGCTCTGCCACTTCCCAGCTCCTGCCTTCATCTGCAAGATCCATCCATCTCTACTGTGCTTCATTTTCTTAGCAGAAAGGGGGCCATATGTTGTGAGGAATGGCAGCAACTGAACTCTGGACATCTCAGGAGGGGGAGCAGAGTAGCCTTCACTCCAGGCCTCCTATCCTTGCGTGGCTGGGAAGAGACTGTTGTGATACCGCCTGAGCAGGAGGAGGATCAGTGCCTCATCTCACTAGTGCTGAAAGGCTTCCTTAGCGAGCAGTGAACTGGAGACGGTGTTCATGTTGCCTGCTGGTCTGAAAGGCACAGAATGTCATGAAGCATTACATTATTTGTAGGCAGAGATGTTCTGCTACATTTTCTGACTCACATATATATATATATGTGGTGGGTTGACCTTGGCTGGATGCCAGATGTCCACCAAGCCGTTCTATCACTCCCTCTCCTCAATTGGACAGGGAGAAAAATATGACACAAGGCTTGTTGGTCGAGATAAGGGCAGGGAGATCACTCAGCAATTACTGTCACGGAAGAAAGAGACTCAATTGGAGTAAATTAATTTAATTTATTGCCAATCAAAATCAGAGTAGGGTAATGAGAAATAAAAACAAATCTTAAAACACCTTCCCCCCAACCCTCCCTTCTTTCCAGGCTCAGCTTCCCTCCCAGTTTCTCTACCTCCTCCCCCTGAGTGGTACAGGGGGACAGGGAATGGGGGTTGCGGTCAGTTTATCGCACTTTGTCTTTGCTGCTCCTTCCTCCTCACTCTCTTCCCCTGCTCCAGCATGGGAACCCACCCACGGGAGACAGTCCTCCATGAAATTCTCCAATGTGGGTCTTTCCCATGGGCTGCAATTCTTCACGAACTGCTCCAGCATGGATCCCCCATGGGGTCACAAGTCCTGCCAGAAAACCTGCTCCATCTTGGGCCCCCCCTCCACAGGGTCACAGGTCCTGCCAGGAGCCTGCTCCAGCATGAAATTTCCATGGGGTCACAGCCTCCTTCAGGCACATCCACCTGCTCCACCATGGACCTCCATGGGCTGCAGGGGGACAACCTGCTGCACCATGAAGGGCGGGCTGCAGGGGAATCTGTGCTCTGGCACCTGGAGAACCTCCTCCACCTCCTTCTTCACTGACCTTGGTGTCTGCAGAGTTGGTTCTCACTCCTGTCTTCTGGCTGCTATTGCACAGCAGTTTTTTTCCCCTTCTTCAATATGTTATCGCAGAGGTGCTACCAACGTCGCTGATTGGCTCAGCTTTGTTCAGCAGCAGGTCCATCTTGGAGCCAGCTGGCACTGGCTCTACTGGACATAGGGGAAGCCTCTGGCATCTTCTCACAGAAGCCACCCCTGCAGACCCCCCCAATACCAAAATCTTGCCATGCAAATCCAATCCAATTTAATTTAGGACTAATTGCTTCTGGAGCAAGTTGACATTTACTCACCAATCAGCCTGGGGCTCCTTTTGACTGCCTATGTGGTGGGTTGACCTTGGCTGGCTGCCAGACCCCTACCCAGTCATGCTCTCACTCCCCCTCCTCAACAGAACAGGGTTAGAAAGTAAGATGGACAAGCTCGTGGATTGAGATAACAACAGTTTAATAAGAAAAGCAAAAGCTGCACATGGAAGCAAGGCAAAACATTTATTCACTACTTCCCATTGGCAGGCAGATGTCCAGCCACTCCCTGGGAAGCAGGGCCTCAGTATGCATAGCCGTTGCTTTAGAAGACAAACGCCATAACTGCGAACATCCTCCTATTCTCCCCCTTTTCCTCAGCTTTTATTGCTGAGCATGACATCATATGGTACGGAATCTCCCTTTAGTCATTTTAGGTTATCTGTCCTGGCTATGTCCCCTCCCAAGATCTTGCCTATCCCCAGACTACTGTATTTGGGTGGGGAAGTTGGAGAGACAGCCTCTATGCTGTGGCAGCACTGCTCACTGGTGTGCTATCAAATACAAAGCACAGCACTATAAGGTCTGCTATGGGGAAGGTTAACTCCATCCCAGCCAGATCCAATACAATCTCCACTCCTTATCCATACTGTTTGCATCATGCTCAAGTCTCACATAATATTTACATATCTTTAGCCTGGACAAGCGAAGGCTGAGGGGAGACCTTATTTATGTTTACAAGTATCTAAAGGGTGGGTTGAAGGAGGAGGGAGCCAGACTCTTTTCAGCGGTTGCCAGCGATCAGACGAGGGGCAACGGGCACAAGCTGGAACACAGGAAGTTCCATTCAAATATGAGAAAAAACTTCTTTACGGTGAGGGTGATGGAGCACTGGAACAGGCTGCCCAGGGAGGTTGTGGAGTCCCCTTTGTTATAGTTGAATTTAGGACAAATAGAGTCCAAAATAGATTTACTAATTTTTATTAGGGTAGGAAAGCAAAAACAGCGCTGGGCGGCCGGGGAGCAGCAGCTCCACCAAAGGCTCGCAAATTAGAACAGTTTAAGCAGTCCTTTTTATCTTCGCAGTGTTCGGTTTCGACATCCCGTGGCCCGCCCCTTCGCTTTCTCTGTGATCGTAGCTCTCTTGGTTCTGCATTTGCTTCAGGTAGCCGTATTTCTCGGTCATAATGACAGCTTCTACTTTCTTGTCTGGCTTGAAGGCTCAGGCATAAAAGTTACCATAACAACATACCGTTGTGGTTTACATCTACTTAAGATAGCATACCCCGATTACATTGTAGTTAAGTTTTTCTTCACTAAACAGAACGTTCCTAGGCCTGGTGTCCTGGTTCGTTTCCCTTGCTTAACTCCTTTGATTAGCAAATTATTCTCAGTTACTTATTACACCCTTCTTTGGAGATTTTCAAGACCCGCCTGGATGCAGTCCTGAGTAATGTGCTCTAGGCAATCCTGCTTTAGCAGGGGAGTTGGACTAGATGATCTCGAGAGGTTCCTTCCAACTCTGACAATTCTGTGATTCCGTGATCTTCTGACCATCCCATTGTATCTGTTTCTCACTCCTGAAGTCCTCTCTTACCAACACTTACAACTTAGACGACATACTTAAACCATCTTTATACCCAACATAGGTATTTATACATTCTCATTAACTATTATCCCCTGTCCTTTAACAGATAAATATATAGATAGATATTATTTCTCCATTCCATGGGCCTCCACCACTCCCCAAAATATCCATAAGAACAGGCTATGTCTTGGGCCCCATCTGTCAAGATGTGCACTTAGGAGAGGAGAAGCAGCATGTTCAATTGTTGGGCGCCAACACCATCTTGGTTTAGGTCATAATTGCTTTCGCCTGTTTCCTTGTGAAGCTCACTCTTTGTCGGTTCAGGTCATTCCTGCTACATTACTTCCTACAACATATAACTCATGTCACAGATTATTTTCCCCTAAGGTTAAATCTCCTTGAGGCACACACCAGGTCTCTCCATCCTTCCACATTATCCCCCAGGTACACCCAGGTCCTTGAACAAAGACAATTCCACAAATGGACTTGCCTTTTCCTAAGAGAAGCAACCCACAGCCACTTCCCTATGTGCACTGCTGGGACCTTATATTCTCTCACAGTTTGTAAGGGTTTTGTTTGGGCAGGACCAGGACAGTTAGCAGATCCTCTGGTTGTATGGGAGCAGCCAGCCAAACCGGTTTCAGAGCATAAAAGGTGAGATGCAGGGATTTGTCCTTCGACTCAGCTTCCTCTCCACCTTGACAGATCCTTGTCTATGCAGAGATAACTTGGGGGGAGCTTTGAAATGGCTCAGCCTGGGGTTGTCTCAAGATTGCATCACAATAAGAACTGAAATGGAATGGAGCCTTGAATACTCCCTTAACAAACAAAATGCCCATTTTGAGTCCCATCCCACCACTATTCAGTGACTTTGAGTGCTAGATATCACAAAGTCATTAACAGAAGCTAAGGAGCCATAACACCACCAGAGATAAACATGAATCCACTCAGGTATAATCGGGCACCCCCATCAAATCAGGAAATATAAAATGCAAGGTTTGGGGAGAAAAATGGGGAATCTTCGTACGATACAGTCGGCCTGTAGGAGATTAATCCCCCCCTTGTCCAGGACGCTGTACAGGGTAACTTCCCAGGGATTAAGTGACTTTACCTGAGAGAGAGGTGTGCAGAAAATCCTGTAGCCAAAGGTCGACGTTCACAAAGGAGACAGAGGAGTCCTGCAAAGACTTTATTCGAACAAAGGGAGAGTCCACTGGGGCATATCCCTGTGGGGTCTCTCAATTTTCCAGAGGACGCAGTCTCCATTTTATCCTAATTCCCTGGCTGCATGTAACCCTCTTCCTTTCCCCATTGGCTGAGGTACTTGGAAGGTACAGACTTCTCGATCCAGCTATTACATAAAAGTTTAACTTTTGCATTTTTTCAATTGTCTAACTTTTGCATTTTCAGTTAATTCCCCTATTTTTCGGTTACCTCATTCCTGCAGTTTCAATTAACTTCCCTGTTTGTGAAGACACTCTTATCCCTATCTTACCAGAGGGTAAGTGATTAAGAAACATAAGTATGGTATATGGCATGCTTTAAGATTGTGATTAGTGCACTCTTTTAAGATATTGATATCTAGCACGCTTGTGGTTTGTGTTGTTACTTTTTGGGATCACTTGTAGGTTGTAATAGGGTGAATTCCTTTTACATTGATATAGTGCATTCTCCACTGAATCCATAGAACCTGCAGTTGCGTATTGGACCTGTGAGTGAAGTTCAAATAAATTGTTTATTTGAACCTCTCAGTGAAGTCTTTTCCCCTCCATCACAGAATCACAGAATATTCATGGTTGGAAGGGACCTTTGACATCGAGTCCAACCCAATCTCGGGCATTAGAGCATGCCCTGAAGTGCCACGGTTTCTTAAATACCTCCAGAGATGGTGACTCCACCACCTCCCTGGGCAGGCTCTTCCAGTGACTGACCACTCTCTCAGTAAAGTAATTCTTCCTAATATCTAATCTAAACCTCCCCTGCTGCAACTTCAGACCATTTCCTCTGGTCCTGTGTGGTGGTGTGCTCTCCCTGTTTTGCTCCCCGCCCCCGGCTCCTGCTTGGGCCTTGGCCACCATGGCCATCACAACATCAGTTGTGATAACTTGATAAAGTTGTGATAACTGCAAATGCCCCAAAGAAGGAATTACAACAATTAATGGGAACTTTAGGATATTGGAGGAAGCATGTGCCTGGATTTTCTATAATTTCTCGTCCATTATACTCACTTTTACAGAAAGGTAAATCCTGGGAGTGGAGATCAGAACATAGCGAGGCAGTAAAAACTCTGATTGAAGAATTAAAAACATACCAGTCACTGGGACCAGTACACCCCCATGACCCTATCATAGCCCAATGGGGTTTTGCGGAAGAATTAATAAGAGGGATCACCAATTGATTGTGGACGTACTTGATGCAGCCCAAACCAATGTTTCTCTAGCTCTTAGCTGTATCCAAGCTGAGCTGTGGATGCAATCCAAGGTAGCAGCAATTATATGGGAAGGTAAAGAAGGTACCTTACCCACTGAAATTCGAAAGGTAATCTGGGATAATGCAACTGAATTTGAAAGGAAATTCCAATCCTGGTGGCATTTAATCAATTTTATGTATGACCCCATCAACAGTAAAGCTACGGCTTTTGTCCTAACAATACGCGATGCTTCAGTGTACACCATATACCCAATCATTGCACTAGGATTAAATCACAATGGAACTATATCCATTAGAACATAGAGTATGGGCCCAATGGAATGGGAACAAATGGCAGACTGTTGATGTTAATACATGTGTTGTACGGGAACAACAAGGGTTTATTTGTGAGAGTAACACCATCAAATCCCAAGACGTTTGTCTTGATACTGAACAGAATGTTTGTCATTTTGAAATACATCTCAATGAAAACCCTGAAACTGTACTTATATATATTGGAAAAGGATGTGTTTGTATGAGAACCCTTTGTAGTACTATATTAATAGATAACGTTAACATAGATACAAGTAATCATTGAAATGTGTGTTTGTAACTTCACTAGAATTATAGGATGTGACTTGAATTATTCAACTCCTGCTATGTCACATCAATGGCTACAATCTAATTATACATTGATTCTATACTAATTATACATTGAGATTTGTTGCCTACCCCCATTGGAATGAATCTTACATTGGTGAAGAAACTTCTTCAACACAATGACCTGTGTCAGCTGCTAGAACAAATCTGAAACAATGGACACAAATCTCTAATCACTGTTCAGCATGATACAGAAGAGATACACCGTGTCTTCGAAAGAATGAGGAAGGATGGAGAACACCATTGGTGGGAAATTCTTGGATGGTCACCAACAGCGACGGGACTATTTAATCATATGCTTCACCCAGTTGTAATCTTGCTGATTCTCATTTTAATATGTTTTCTGCTTATAGTTATGCTGTATATAAAAATCATAGAATCATAGAATCATTGAGGTTGGAAGAGACCCTTGGGATCATCGAGTCCAACCATCAACCCTACTCTACAAAGTCCTCCCCTACACCATATCCCTCAGTACCGCATCTAAACGACCCTTAAACACATCCAGGGATGGTGACTCAACCACCTCCCTGGGCAGCCTATTCCAATGCCCGACCACTCTTTCTGTGAAAAATTCCTTCCTAATGTTCAATCTAAACCTACCCTGTTGGAGCTTGAAGCCACTCCCTCTCATTCTATCGTTAATTACCTGTGAGAAGAGACCAGCACCAACCTCTCTACAGTGTCCTTTCAAGTAGTTGTAGAGAGTGATGAGGTCTCCCCTCAGCCCCCTCTTCCTCATAGTAAACAGTCCCAGCTCCTTCAGCCGCTCTTCATATGATTTGTCTTCCAGGCCCTTCCCTAGTTTCGTTGCCCTCCTCTGCACTCGCTCCAGCACCTCAATATCTCTCTTGTATTGAGGTGCCCAGAACTGGACACAATACTCGAGGTGTGGCCTCACCAGTGCCGAGTACAGGGGCATAATCACCTCTCTACTTCTGCTGGTCACACTATTTCTAATACAAGCCAGAATGCCGTTGGCTTTCTTGGCCATTTGGGCACACTGCCGGCTCATATTCAGCCACTTGTCAATTAGAACCCCCAGGTCTCTTTCCTCCAGGCAGCTTTCCAGCCACACTTCCCCCAGCCTGTAGCACTGCATGGGGTTGTTGTGGCACAAGTGCAGGACCTGGCACTTGCCCTTGTTGAAACTCATGCCGTTGATCTTGGCCCAGTGATCCAATCTATCTAGGTCCCTCTGTAGGGCTTCCCTATCCTCCTGGGAATCAACACTCCTGCTTAACTTGGTATCATCTGCAAACTTGCTGATGATACACCCTATGTCCTTATCGAGATCATCAATAAAGACGTTAAATAGAAAAGGTCCTAACACTGAGCCCTGAGGCACACCACTAGTGACCGGACGCCAGCTGGATTTGAATCCATTGAGCACCACTCTTTGGGACCTTCCAGTCAGCCAGTGCTTGATCCAGCAGATCGTATGCTCGTCCAGGCCGTGTGAAGCCAGTTTTTCCAGCAGATTTGTATGGGGGACAGTGTCAAATGCTTTTTGAAAATCCAGGTATACAATATCAACAGCCTTTCCCTCGTCCAATAATCTGGTTGTCTTGTCATAGAAGGAGATCAAGTTTGTCTGGCAGGACCTGCCTTTCATAAACCCATGCTGACTAGGCCTGATCCCCTGGTTGCCCATTATGTGGGTTTTGATGGCATTCAAGATAACCTGTTCCATGACTTTCCCTGGTATCGAGGTTAGGCTGACCGGTCTATAGTTTCCTGGATCCTCCTTTTTCCCTTTCTTGTAGATGGGTGTTACATTTGCCACCCTCCAGTCCATTGGGACCTCTCCAGTCAGCCATGACTTCCTGTAAATGATGGAAAGCGGTTTGGCGAGCACGTCTGCCAACTCTTTCAGCACTCTTGGGTGTAGCCCATCCGGTCCCATAGACTTGTGTGCATCCAAGCGGCTTAGCAGGTCACTGATCTCTTCCTCTTTGATAGTGATGCTCGCTTTCCGCTTCCCCTCCCTGTCTCCTAAGTCATGGGGCTGGGTGTCCAGGGAACAGCTAGTTCCACTGCTAAAGACCGACGCGAAGTAGGCATTGAGCACCTCAGCCTTTTCCTCATCCTCTGTGACAATGTTTCCCTCTGCATCCAACAAAGGAGGGAGATTCTCTCTATTCCTCCTTTTGTTGTTAATGAATTTGTAGAAACATTTTTTATTATCCTTAACAGCTGCAGCTAGGTTGAGCTCTAGCTGCGCTTTAGCTCTCCTTATTTGCTCCCTACATAGCTTTGCTACATTTTTAAAGTCTTCATGAGAGGCCTGCCCCCTCTTCCAAAGGTCGTAGACTCTCTTTTTGTTTTTGAGATCCAGCAAGAGATCCCTGTTAAGCCAGGCTGGTCTCCTACCCCGCCTACTTGTTTTTCGGCACATGGGAACAGTCTGCTCCTGTGCCTTTAAGACTTCTTTTTTGAAGTATACCCATCCTTCATGGGCTCCTGTATCCTTAAGGGCATCCTCCCAAGGGATTTTGTTTAGCAGTGCTCTGAACAGATCAAAGTTTGCCCTCCGGAAGTCTAAGGTGGCAGTTTTGGTAACCCTTCTCCTTGTTTCTCTGAGGATAGAGAACTCAATCATCTCATGATCACTGTGCCCTAGACGGCCTCCAACCTTTACTTCCCCCACAAGTTCTTCCCTGTTCACAAGGAGCAGGTCTAGGAGGGCACTTTCCCTGGTCGGCTCACTTATCAGCTGCATGAGGAAGTTATCCTCCACACGTTCCAGGAACCTCCTGGATTGTTCCCTGTCAGCCGTGTTGTACTCCCAGCAAATATCGGGGAGGTTAAAGTCCCCCACAAGAACAATGGCAAGCGACTGCAATATTTCTCCGAGTTGCTTATAGAATGCTTCGTCCACCTCACTGCATTGGTTGGGAGGTCTATAGCAGACTCCCACAGCGATGTCACCTTTATTTGCCCTTACCCTAATCCAAAAACTCTCAACCCTGTTGTCACTACACTTAATTTCTGAGCTATCATAGCATTCTCTGACATACACAGCCACTCCGCCACCTTTCCTTTCCTGTCTGTCCCTCCTGAAGAGCTTGTAGCCCTCGATTGTGGCACTCCAGTCGTGTGAGGCGTCCGACCACGTTTCTGTGATAGCCACTATGTCATAGTTTTCCTGGTGCATCATGGCTTCAAGCTCCCCCTGTTTGTTGTTCATACTGCGTGCATTGGTATAGATGCACTTCAGACGGGCTACTGGTTCCAACACTTTTTTGCGAGCGTGGGCCCTATTTTCTACCAGACCCCTCTCAGGTGTTTCCATAATATCTAGGTGTCTATCACCTCTCTGAATTGAATTGGTATTGTAAGAGTCCTTCCCAGTACACCATCCCTTAAACTCTGGCTTGTTTTCCTTAAGTTTAGTCCTAATAGGCCCTGCTATCTCCCCCTCCCCCCTCATATCTAGTTTAAAGCCCTGTTAATGAGTCCTGCTAATTCCTGTCCCAAAATTCTTTTCCCCCTCTGGGACAGGCGCATCTCACCTGCCCCCAGCAGGCTAGGTGTCTCATATGGCAACCTATGATTAAAAAACCCAAAGCCCTGTCGATAACACCAGTCCCGAAGCCACAAATTGACCTGCTGTCTCTTCCTATTAATTTCCTCACTCATGATAGCCACTGATGGGATAGAGGAGAATACTACTTGTGTTCCCGTTCCCTTAAGCACCCTTCCCAAGGCTTTAAAATCTCTTTTAATTGATTTTGGGCTCCTTCTTCCCACATCGTCACTGCCCACCTGAAATACTAAAAGGGGGTAATAATCAGAGGGGTTGACTAGAGTGGGAACTTTGTCCAGCACATCCCTGACCCGTGCTCCAGGGAGGCAGCAGACTTCCCTGTGAAGTGGGTCAGGACAGCATATTGGTCCCTCTGCCCCCTTCAATAGAGAGTCACCCACAACAATGACCTTTCTGCTTTTCCTTTTGGAACTAGTTGTTATGCCAGGTCTACGGTAACTTGGTTTTTCTGGCGTTTCTGACCTAGATGTATCATCCTCTCCTCTGACAGTTGGTTCCTCCTCCAAGATTCTATACCGGTTCTGCAGAGGTAACTGGGGAGGTGGAAGAGGCAGGGAGGGGATTTGCCTGCTTCGCCTAGCAGGGACCTGTTTCCATTCCCCCTCCTCTCTGAGATCCCTTTCTACTGCTGGGTGAGAAATGGGGGGAGGGTTCTCTGGTCTATGTGAGGCCTCAACATGTTCCCTTACCCTCAGGGAGTGCGCCCACCAGTCTATCTCCCTCTCGCACTCCCCGATAGCCCTCAACCTTTCCACTTCCTCCTTCAGCTCAACCACCAGGCTCAGGAGATCGTTCACCTGTTCACATCTGGCACACGTGTCATCCCCACTACCCTCCATGGCAATGGCCAGACCCCGGCACTCCCTGCAACCAGAGGCCTGGACACCCATGTGTTTCTGTGGGGCCTCTGTCTGGGTGCCCACTGCTTTCTTAGCAAGAGCCTTTGACCTAGTTCTAACCAAAGCTGGCCTTCTCCAAGCAAGAGACAACGGAAGGGTCAGTTGGAATTAATGAGCTAGGTGTCTGTCTACTAAAAGTAACGGAACTTCCCTTGTGGAAAGGCAGAGGCTCAGGACCCTGCTGTACAAGATACAGCCACGCGAGGCTTTCTGCTCGGTGGAAGGAGGCTAGCCTCGGCCCTCCCTGGGGCTACTTATTGGCTGAGGGTGTGGTGAGCCGCGGGAGGTGCTGGCTCCGCCCAGGCTTAGTCAGCAGCCCGCCCACCAGCTGTCAGCCCCGAGCATGGGCACGAGGAGGCTTTGCCTGGCGTCCAAAAAAACCCAAAAAGAGCTTTTCGTCGGCCTTTCTAGCTACAGATCCCCTCACCCAGCGCAGTCTTACCTGCCCTGGAGCTGGTCTCCGTCGCAATCTGGTACTTGACCAAACAAATAACCCAACTTCAACCACCCCAAACATACAAATCAGCAAATAACAAATAGCAGTGCTTTACTGTCTACTTACCGTGACTCTGAGCGCAAACAACTATCAATATACTATTTATGGCACAGAGGCAAGAGGTGACTGTACCACCACACTGTGAAGGTAAGATGAATTGACTATAGTCACAGGGTGGAGTGTGGCGGTGTTCTCTCCCTGTTTTTCCTCCTCCTCTTCCCCACCCCCCTCCCCAGCTCCTGCTCAGGCCATGGCGACCATCGCAACATCAGTTGCAATAACTTGCACCTGTACTTTGGGGGATGGCTGACAACACAGCCAAAACACTGTCTGGAGTGGGGACCTAGATATTTTGTTCCCATGAGAACGGGACTATAGGTCAATTATCTTGCTCTGGACAGACCAAGAGCCCTTTGAGCTCTCCTGTATGGCAGCAGGCTGCACGCTAGGATCTCCCCTTTTGTGAGGACACTCACTTAAGGTTCTGCTCCTCGAGGTTGAGAGATTCCTTGCTGCAACAGATTCTCGGTAAGTGACTAATAGCATGCTAAACTTTGAAATCTTAGCTAAGTAATGTAAAGGATTGATTGTGCATATATAATCCTTTAGACATAAACCGTTGACCAAGCCTGGGACTAGGATTGGATCCAGCCGCACCTAGACTCCTCTCTGAGAAGGAGTTTAGAAAGCAAGGGGGTCCTTTCTGAACCTCGTGACTCAACGGGAGGGTCTCCCTGACAGTTTGCCTGACCCTGTCCTCTGTGCAGTAAATAATAGAGTGTACCTTGACATCGAATCTTGTAAAACACTATCACATTTACTACTGTTTTTATTACATTTACTACTGATTTTGTTAAATCACTGTTTCACCTTAATAAATATTTCACTGCTTCTCTCTTACAAGTGAAGTTAATCACTCTGTCCGCGACACTATATCATAGCTTTCCAGCAGCACGGTAGTTTCCAACTCCTCCTGTTTGTTGCCCATGTTCCATGCTTTGGTGTAGAGACACTTCATCTGGGCTCTTGGCTGTGCCACCTTCTTAGGGGAACACCCTTTGAGGTGTCTCACATGTGTTTCTCTGTTGACTTCAACTCCCTCAGGAGCTGCTGGCTCATCTCCATAAGACTTTGACTGCAATGCAGTGTCCCCAGCCTGCCTCAGGGCAACAGGCTGAAGGCCCTTACTAGCACCCTGTCCCTCTAACCCTGATGTGATATCCCACAGCTTGTCACAGACAAGCCTGATATTATTAACCCCATCCCCCTTCTCATCTAGTTTAAAGCCCTGTCGATCAGCCCTGCAGTCTCTTGGGCAAGAACCCCCTTCCCCCTTTGAGAGAGGTGTCTCCCATTTGATGTCAATAAGCCTGGCGCTGTATAGGCCAATCCATTGTCAAAAAAAACAAAGTTATGGCGGTGACACCAGCCACCGAGCCATGTATTAATTGACTGGATCAGTCTGTTCCTCCCAGCGTCATTGCCCGCAACTGGAAGGAGTGATGAAAAAATAACCTGTGCCCCAGATTCCCTTACCAAACCTCCCAACTCCCTAACGTCTCTTTTTATTACTTTTGAACTACGAGTTGCAGATTCCTCCCCACCTACATGGAAGATCAATAATGGATAATAGTCTGAGGACTGTGCTAAGCCAGGAAGTTTCCTGGTGACGTCCTTAACCCGGGCCCCAGGAAGACAGCAGACTTCCCTCTGAGTAGGGTCCACCTGGCATATTGGGCCCTCCATCCCCCTCAGGAAGGAGTCACCAACAACTGTAACCCTTCTTTCCTCCTTGTGGGTGTGGTGGTGTGAGGTCCTGGTCCGATTCGTCTGGGAGGGGGTCACAATGATTCCAAGGGTGCAGTTAAGACACAAGCGAGGTCAGATGCTGTTTGCTGTAGCTTTACTACTGTTACCTTAAAATAATGCTAAATGGCGATAGAGAAAAGGAAGAGGTATAGGAAACAAGGAAAAGAAAAGCAGTGTTACGGAGTGCAGCAAGAAAGATCACCACCAGCAAGATGTTAGGTCCGCTTCGGTCCATGCCACGCGACGACTTGAAGGTCCTCTGGAGTCAACAGCATCCCATTGATCCATGATTGTCAGGTCTCTTGAGTCGTAACAATGGCAAGGGCTGACATTGGTAAGGGTCCCATTTGACGTGGGATGCAACCATAATTTACAGTCCCTGTTGACTCGCAGTTTAACCAATCAATATGACAGTTACCTGTGCTCGACACAGTTGCTGTGCAAGCCCCTCTTGCCTCTGCCCCCTGGGCAGTGCTGGGGCCTGCACGGCAGATGAGTTGCAGATGAGTTTCTTGGGGCAAACAAGATAAAGTTGTTTTGAGAACAGAGGACATATCTCCTTTGATGCTATATCATGTACACAGGTGGTAGATATCTTGCAGCAAGCGAGCTTTGAGACATCCTGTTTTCTGTCAGTTCTCACGTCCAGTTTCTCACAGGTGGTGATCTGGGGTGTACGCTTTTTTGACTGAGGAGGCATCTCTGATGTAGATTGCCCATCATCTACATCCTCACTCAACTGGCCTTCCTCAACCAGAACCTCATATCTGTTCTTCAGAGGTACTGGGTGGGGTGAAGTAGGCAAAGGGGGAATTTGTCTGTGACAAGAGGGCCTAGTAGTTGTTTGTATCCATAGAACCTTGAAGTGTTTAGTAGTAGTTCGTACTTTTCTTATTTTTCTGTCTTAGACGGGTAGTGTAACCTTGCAGGTGCTTGCTTATCTCAAATAAGGGATGGGAGGATGGCACTAAGGCGCTTGAAGCCGAGGCTGAAGCTTCGAAAACCAGCGAAAACCAGGCCTGTGGTTTGGACGAACTCCAAGGATGATCTGGGCCTGCGCCGGACACAGGGGTGAAAAGTTTACAGCGAGGAAGACTACTAACTTCATCCCTGAGACCCCCTGTCGACCACTACCAAGAAGCACTGCGCAGACTCAGGGGGGCGGGAAATTCATTTGCATAAGAAGCGGGGAAAGTTAATGCATATGTATAGGCGTTGTGTCACACCTGTTGAATATGTATTAGTTAAGGCCATAAACACAGAACTTTGTTTTGGGTTGGCACGCACATCTTTGGGAAGGATCCCATGTGCGTCCGGCGCTGAATAAACACACCTCCTTTATAACCCTCCAAGGTTGTAAAGTCGTTGCTCCGCGCGTCAATTTTGGCACCCCAGATGGGACCCGCTCTGCTCGGCTGCAGGATCGACTGGTGAGTGGACATCCTAGGCGCGCGCCCCGAGCCCTTTCCTTGGAGGAGCTCCGCTTCCAGCCGCTCACTGCGGGAGCAGACAAGGACCATGTATGAACGCGGACTCATGAGGTATGTTTAAGGGTAGGACCTGTAAGTCGCGCATGGTCTGGGGCTGCTGGTAAATTGCGCAGAGACGTCTGGCGTGCGGCGTTGTCCCCTGGGGTTGGGGGTACCCTCCTTGTGGTGGTTGGGCCGGCAAAGGACTCGCTGGCCGATAGCGCGGCCGAGTGAGTCTGAGGTTACCGCTGTATCCCGGCAACGGGAGCCAGGAAGTACCTGCTAATGACTGTGTAAGAAGCGGGAGAAGGGTAAGCGTGCCTCTTTACATAATCTGCAGCTGCTGTAACATCTGTAACATCTATAGTGTGGCAAACGGTTTTGCGATTTGTGTTGCACAGGAGTCTGATTCCTGTTGCTTTGTGGTGTGTGACGGGCCCTTGTGTGACCAGGTGAGTGTCTGTGTGAGTGAGACGCAGCGTAGCTGCGGGGCGAGTGCGGAGTCCTGATCCGCGGTTCCACGTTCTCCGCGAGGAGACCGGCCGGAGACGGACGAAGCGAACGAAGTGACTGCTTTAAAATAGAGAACGAGTTTTTTAAGGTGGTCCTTTTAGGGTGGTGCTTATCTAAAAGTAGGGGGCCAGAGTGCTCTAGGAGTCAGTATTGGTCTCTGAAAATTGCTGCTAATCCGCGGAAAATCTAACCTTGGGGAATTGGGGCTTCTGGGAGGAGTTTAACATGGGTAACACTCACGGAGAAATCCTTAAGAGAAGTTCCTTAGGATGCATACTGGCACACTGGAGGGATATTACGGGGGGCCAGGGGACAGAAACTAAGAAAAATCTTACAAAGTATTGTAACCAATGGTGGCCCCTGTATAGATTGGAGGATGAGGCAAAGTGGCCATTTAATGGAACTCTGGACTATAATACTATGTTACAGTTAATGCTTTTCCTAAGGAGGGAGGGAAAGTGGGACGAGGTTGCATATGCAGATATGTTCTTTACCCTCCGAAACCATCCGGAGTGGCAGAGGGACTGTGGGATTGTACCGCCACAGGACCCCATGGTGCTTGCTCTTGAGCGGGAAAATAACAGGGAACTTAAGGGCAAACTAAAGCGGTGTTGTTCGGCGTGTAGTATCGGACAGAGATGTATTAAAGTTGATAAGGTCCACCAGGTATCGGAACAGGATTTAAGTGATTTGTTTAAGCCTCCTCCTCGGTCGCAGGCACAGGATGTGGATTCGGATAAAGCTTCCACCCCCCCCGGACAGCCCTATATCCTCCCGGACTAGGAAACAGTGTGCTCCAACGGCTGTACAGGCACCGCTCCGGGAGGCGGTAGCACCTGACGGAGGAACGATGGTAATTAAGGTGCCTTTTTCCACTGCCGATTTGGAGCTATGGAGAAAGGTTGCCAGGGAATACAGAAGGGATCCAATACATGTGGCTAAACATTTCCAGTTTATCATGAAACAGCATAGCCCCGATTGGAATGACATACAACTGCTACTGGAATATATGACCGATACAGAAAGGCAACTGATTATGAAGGTTGCTAGAGACTTGGCCGAGGAGCACTATAAGGGTACAGGAGAGGATGCAAAAGACTACTTTCCCTTACAAGATCCGAGGTGGGATCCTAATAGGTCCGCACATTTGGAAAAATTGCAAGCCTATCGGGAGTGGATTGCAAAGGGAATAGAAAGAGCTGTTCCCAAGACTATTAACTGGTCAACATTATTTGCAATTAAGCAGGGCCCCTCCGAATCACCATCTGAGTTCCTGGACCAATTGAGAGACGCAATGCGCCGCAGCACACCGCTGGATCCTGAATCAGAAGTAGGAATCCAGCAATTAGTTTCTCTGTTCTTGGGTCAATCTACAAGAGATATTAGACGCAAACTCCAAAGGCAGCGTCCCACAGAGAGTGGGAACCTGGAGGTGCTGCTGGATGAGGCGTGGAAAGTGTTCAGCAATAGAGAAACAATGGTGGTAGTTGTCAGGCAGGTGGGAGGGGGGAGGTCCGCCCCGATTAGGGAAAAATCAGTGTGCTTTATGCAAAAGATTTGGACACTGGAAAAATGAATGCCCGGAAAAGCAGAAGAATCAAGAAAAAGGACGGAAAAATCAAAAAGAAAGGGTGGTGGCCCACATAAAGGCAGACTGACGGGGACCTGGGGACTCTACCCTCGCAGATCCACTGGTTGTAATGAAGCTAGGGAACGAACAAAAAGAGGTGGAATTTTTAGTGGATACTGGAGCAACTTATTCGGTTTTAAATCAGGACTTAATACCTTTGGGAGATGATTTCATTACAGTTCAGGGAGCCACTGGCCAAGCAGAAAAAGCATATTTTTGTAAACCTTTAAAATACAAATTGGGTAAACAATGGGGTATACACCGGTTTCTATATATGCCTAATTCTCCAGCGGCTCTTTTGGGACGGGATTTACTGGAGCAATTAGGGGCAACAATTAAATTCGAAAAGGGCAAGGTAACTCTGGAGGTGAATGATCAGCAATACATACAAATAATGAGCTTGTCCTTAACCATGGCACAAGCGCAGGGGGGAGTAGATGAAACAATATTAAATCAAGTTTATCCTGGGGTATGGGCTACAGATGTCCCCGGGAAGGCCAAGAATGCTGCACCTGTTGAGGTTAAGCTTAAAACTGGACAGACACCGGTAAGAATAAAACAATATCCTTTGAGAAAGGAAGATAGGGAAGGAATCCGTCCAACAATAGAAAAATTCCTGCATATAGGGTTACTCAAAGAATGTGAATCAGAATTCAATACCCCCATATTGCCCGTCCGAAAGCCTGACGGGTCATATCGGGTAGTCCAGGATTTAAGAGCTGTAAACAAAATAACTGAAGATCTTTATCCCGTGGTGGCTAACCCATATACCCTGTTAACAGCACTATCTCCAAATTTAACCTGTTTTAGATTTAAATTTACTGTTTTAGATTTAAAGGATGCCTTCTTTTGCTTCCCTCTCCACGAGAATAGCCAAAAGTTTTTTGCTTTCGAATGGGAAAACCCACAGAGTGGACAGAGGTCTCAGCTCACTTGGACAGTGTTGCCTCAAGGATTTAAAAACAGCCCAACAATATTTGGAAATCAACTGGCAAAAGATCTTGAAGCTTGGAGGACGCCACCTGGAGAAGGAAAGACGTTGCAGTACGTGGATGATATACTTATAGCCACAGAAACTAAAGAGATCTGTGTGGAATGGACGGTGAGTCTATTAAACTTTTTGGGACTTCAGGGGTACCGGGTCTCCCAGAAGAAAGCCCAGGCAGTACAACAGATGGTGATTTATTTGGGATACGAAATAAGTGCTGGGCAAAGGACTCTGGGGCAAGCCCATAAAGAAGCAATATGCCAAACACCTAAGCCGCAAACAATCAAGGAATTGTGGACCTTTTTGGGAATGACTGGGTGGTGTAGGCTATGGATCTATAATTATGGACTGCTTGTAAAGCCGTTATATGCAGGACTCACCTGTCAAGATGGCAAAGCTTCAGTTCATAGAATCATAGAATCATAGAATCATAGAATCATAGAATCATAGAATCATAGAATCATAGAATCATTCAGGTTGGAAGAGACCCTTGGGATCATCGAGTCCAACCATCTACCCTACTCTACAAAGTCCTCCCCTACACCATATCCCTCAGTACCGCATCTAAACGACCCTTAAACACATCCAGGGACGGTGACTCAACCACCTCCCTGGGCAGCCTATTCCAATGCCCGACCACTCTTTCTGTGAAAAATTCCTTCCTAATGTTCAGTCTAAACCTATCCTGTTGGAGCTTGAAACCGTTCCCTCTCGTTCTATCATTCCTGTCTACGCACCCTTTCCCCACTCCCTGTGCCTTGTGGTGGTGCTCCCAGGTGGCACTCTGGGTAATGCCCACTCACTGCTGCTTGCTCAGGGCTCCAGAAAGGCCTCTTCTATGGGGGAAGGGTGGGGGAGTGGCCCCAGCACGTTTATGCCTTGTTTAAATCTGCCGCCGGGGGTACTGGCTCCACCCATGCCACCTCAGTAGCCCGCCCACAAGCTACTGGCTTCCCGCAGAGCCTGGCTCCTTTGCCCAGCTTCAAAAAGCCCTCAAAAAGAGAATAACAGAATCACAGAATCTTCATGGTTGGAAAGGACCTTTGAGATCATCAAGTCCAACCATACACAAAAAAACACAGCAAAACCCCAACCCAACATCCTCAGGCACTAGAGCATGCCCTGAAATGCCACGTCTACACGTTTCTTAAATACCTCCAGGGATGGTGACTCCACCACCTCCCTGGGCGGGCTGTGGAAACTCACTCTCTCAGTAAAGTAATTCTTCCTTCTGTCAACACCCACCTCTCTACAAATTCCTTTCAGGTAATTGTAGATGGCAATGAGGTCTCCCCTCAGCCTCCTCCAAACTAAACATGCCCAGTTCCCTCAGCCTCTCCTCATGTGACTTGTTCTCTAGACCCCTCACCAGCTTGGTGGCTCTCCTCTGGACACGCTCCAGCACTTCAACATCCTTCTTGTAGTGAGGGGCCCAGAACTGAACACAGTCCCTTCCAAGATTCTGTGATTCTGGGGTTTTACATTATTCCTTTGTGTGTACACGAACATAGTGTTTTCTGACTTCAGTTGCCAACTGTTTTATATTTCTTGCTTCATTTGCTTTTCCCCCATTGTTATATGGAGGACATTTGGTGGGTTAGTATAGCTCCTACCACTCCTAAGTCAGATAAAGCTGCTGTCTTGGCTTTCACTCATTTAGAATAGTTTACTTTCTGCTCATTGGATAGTTTAATTTAGCATTTCCAATAACTACCCTCCTCCCTTTAAAAATAAACAAAAATAAAACTAAACAGCCTCCTAACAGCTGTTATTTCTCTTTCAGTGTGATGGCCATCTCTTGAGGCTTTGTGGAATCTTCTGTTTTCCTTGGTTCTGGAAAGAAAGGCTTGCTTTCACTATATTTTGGGAAACTTTTTTTCTTCAGTATTAAAAAGGAAATTACTGATCAGTCTGCATCTCAGGTTTCTGTGTTTCCTTTGACAGTGGCCTTTCTTGATGCTTGACTGCATTTTTCTGTTGGAACTTGTCTTCTTCTGCTTGCTAGCTGAATACTATTAACAGATCATTAAAACTGTGCATTTTCTATACCACCATGAATATTCAGTCCAGGCTTTGAAACAAAGCTGAATCTTGTTTCCTCAAATTTGAAATTTAATCCCATGCCTTTTCAACAGAGACAGATAGGAATATTGCCATTTCCCTTTTCTCTAAATAGGAAAAAAGGATGCTCATTTACATCTCTGCTTTCTTTCCTGATAATTTGCAGAAGAAAATTGATGTTGTAAATTCTTTTTTGCAGCTCTGTATTATGGGGGTGGGAGGTGTTTGAGGTTGAAGCCTCTGCTCCCTAAATAATTTTCCTTAAACTGTATGAGCAATTCAGCTTTCCTTATTTTTTAAAAATATCTTTCTTAGCCTGCTTGATTGCTTAGAGAATATAACCTGAGCCAAAGACGGAAAAAGATTAGGTACCAAAAAAACCCACTAATAAAGATAACATTGTTTATATTCTATTTCTTGAAATCCAATTTGCCAGAAGAAAATGGTATTAAAGGTGTTTTCAAAAGAGGGCTTTACACTGTTTATTAATGCTTTACTGTGTTATTAGATGTCATCTCATCCCATAGTGGCAATTATAGAACCTTTATAAATAATAAATATACATCTTTTTTATTGCCACTGAAAGAAGTACACCAACAAATGTAACTTTTAGTTTTCTTACAATATGTATAATAATTTTATGAAGTGAAATCTATAGATTAAGATTCTTTAAAATGTCCATTTTTATTTGCTTACAATTTTGTTAAAAATCAGCAATTCCATATGAATTGTCTATTCAAGGTGTCTGCTTCAGGATGAATTTTTTTTTTCTTAATAACTTTTGCTAAAAGTAGTTCTCAAAAGATTTATAGAGATATCTCTCAACCAAACTGACACAGCTGTTCTTCCTTTTGGTGGAACCATTATGTTTTGCTGGGGGAGAAAGAAAGGGATGAGGTAGCTCACCCACCGTGGCCAAAATAATCTATGACAATATGATGTTTCTACGTACTGGAGGCATTATTAGAGATTGGCATCATTTTTTTGGTAAATGTTCTCAATGTTATATTTCTAAATATTGTCCTTGTACTCAGTATGCTTGCATCTCCCTTACCATCCTCATGCGATACAAAATTGAAATTCGAGGAATGAGCAGTCCAGCCCATCTTGTGGAGCATGGGTCCTACAGAAAAAAATCTATGCATGATCATGTACTGAAGAATGTGTCACCATGCTTATAGACATGGGGCTAGAATTAAACTTAGAAGTCAGGGCAGTCTTCTTGGAAGTGGGAGATCATAGAACAGTTTGGGTTGGAAGGTACTTTTAAAGGTTATCTAGACCAACAACCCAGCTGCAACGAGCAGAGACATCTTCCAACTATATCAGGTTGCTCAGAGCCCCTTCCAGCCTGACCTTGAATGTTGCCAGGGGTGGGGCATCTACAATCTCTCCGGGAAATCTGTTCCAGTGTTTCACCACCCTCATTGTAAAAAGTTTCCTCCTTATATCTAGTCTAAATCTACACTCTTTTAGTTAAAAACCATTAGTCCTTGGCCTATTGCTACAGGCCCTGATAAAAAGTCTCTCTATGTCTTTCTTATAAGCCCCTGTCCTGGTTCCGGCTGGGATAGGGTTAATTCTCCCCAGGATCTAGCAGGGACACAGGTATTCCATCCCATGTGAGCCATGCCCAGGGGGTAGCCAGGATCTGGACTGCAGAGGAGGGGCAGGAAGGGAGAGCAGGCTGGGGTGTCCTGGGTGCAGTCAGTGAGCAGTGATCGGTGGTATTGTAATCGTGTCTCTATTGCTGTTATTGCTTTCTTGTTCCCTTTGCTGTTCTGTTAAACTATCTTTGTCCCAACCCATGAGTTTTGCCTTTTTCTTCTGATTCTCCCCTCACAGCTGTTGGGGAGCCCGAGAGAGCGGCTGCCACGTGGTTCTTTGTTGCCATTTGAGGCCAAACCATGACAGTCCTTTTTAGTGCCCAACATGGGGCACTCTTGGAGGGTTGAGATAACGACAGATCTGACCAGAGCTTGTTAAAATGAATTTGTTGTGTGCCTTTATTGTATTAGTTGAATAGCCGCTGGTCACCATGGTGCTTTCTTTGTTCTTGTGGCTCTGCTACATTCACGGATTCACAGATTCGACAGAGTTGGAAGGGACCTCTAGAGATCGTCTAGTCCAACTCCCCTGCCAAAGCAGGATTGCCTAGAGCACATTACTCAGGACTGCATCCAGGTGGGTCTTGAAAATCTCCAGAGAAGGGGACTCCACGACATCCCTGGGCAGCCTGTTCCAGGGCTCTGTCACCCTCACCGTAAAGTTTTTTCTCATATTTGAGTGGAACTTCCCATGTTCCAGCTTGCGCCCGTTGCCCCTCGTCCTATCGCTGGAAACCACTGACAAGATTCCAGCTCCATCATCCTTCAACCCACCATTTAGGAACTTGTAAACATAGACGAGGTCTCCCCTCAGTCTTCTCTTCTCGAGACTAAAGAGCCCCAGCTCTTTGAGCCTTTTCTCATAAGGGAGGTGCTCCAATCCCTTAATCATCTTGGTTGCCCTACGCTGGACTCTCTCCAGTAGTTCCCTGTCCCTCTTGAACTGGGGAGCCCAGAACAGGACACAGTATTCCAGTTGTGGTCTCACCAGTGCAGAGTAGAGGGGGAGAATGACCTCCCTCGACCTGCTGGCCACACTTCTCCCTATGCAGCCCAGGATTCCATTGGCCCTCTTGGCGACAAGGGCACATTGCTGGCTCATGGAGATCCTGCCATCCACCAGGACTCCCAGGTATTTTTCCTCTGTAGTACTTCCCAGAAGATCTACCCCTAACCTATATTGGTGCCTGGGGTTCTTCCTCCCCAGGTGCAGGACCCTACACTTGCCCTTGTTGAACCTCATTAGGTTCTTCTCTGCCCAGCTCTCCAGCCTGTCCAGGTCATGCTGGATGGCAGCACAGCCCTCTGGAGTGTCGGCCAGCCCTCCCAGTTTGGTATCATCAGCAAACTTGCTGAGGATGCACTCTGTCCCCTCATCCAGATCATTGATGAATAAGTTGAACAGGACTGGGCCGAGTATTGACCCCTGGGGGACGCCGCTGGTTACAGGCCTCCAACTTGACCCTGCTCCATTAATTACAACCCTATGAGTTCCGTCACAACATAATAAAAATTCCTATATGGTTTATGTACTCCCTGCAATGCTGTTTATCATCTCTGGGAGAGGGATCAGGATTATAATTTGGCTGTGTGATATCAATTTATGATGTGATGGCATCACAGGTCAGATGGTTATGGAGGGGTGTTTATGTGGTATTGTCCTGCCCATACCTTGGGTACCATCTCTCAGAATTTATTAATAATCACACCCAACCCATGGGGGAAACGGGGGGATGCTTTCTCCATCTCTTTCACCTCTCTTTTCTCCTTAGGGCCAGGTGTGACAGCTTTTGAGAATTTTGAATATCTTTGTGATGCTGAAACCTGCCTGTTCCTTTTGTTTTGTCTCCTGAATGTGTTCCAGGTCTTGTTTAGGGTCAAGCAACTATTTAAGACTACCACCCAGAGATCTGCCCCGAGGTTGGAGAATCATGGGTGGCATGGCGTGTGGGAGAATATGGGCAGGTATCTAGAGAGCTTTTCACCTCCAATGGTTTGGGACTTCACCCCTGAACAACTACAGGACCCTGATAAAGTAACAAAATATTTGAAAGGAAAATGTGGTGGTTATTTCAGAGAGGCACAGCTCACCGCACTGTGCTGGGCCCTGGCTAGTATCTACCAGACGCTACTCAATATTGTGCGGCATCCTCAGGAGAAAGAGAGGGAAACCAGGCCGACAGACACTGCAGCAGACACTGCAGCTACTCCGGCCTCTGTGACAGACACTGCAGCCCCAGTGGCAGGCAAATGCGGCTACTCCAACCCCAGTGGCAGGCAATGTGGTTACTCCAACCCCTGCGACAGGCACTGCAACTGAATCAGAAATTCAACCTGTGCCCATATCAGTTACCCCTATCCGGAAGAAGAAATACACCAAGAAATCAGTTCACTTAGTAAGGGATGACGATGAACCAGGGTCATCACAAGAACAGGAGGAAGAGGCAGAACCAGAGATAATCACCTGATCCCTATCCCTGAGCAAGCTGTGGGATATGCAAAAAGATTTCTGTAGAATTCCAGATGAGAACATTGTCACCTGGCTGCTCCGATGCTGGGATAATGGGGCCAGTAGCCTGGAATTAGAGAGTAGGGAAACCAGGAAGTTCAGATCTCTGTCTAAGGAAGGGGGCATTGACAAGGCGATTGGGAAAAAGACACAAGGCCTCAGCCTCTGGAGGCGACTCCTGTCAGGTGTGAGGGAAAGGTAACCCTTCAGTGAAGATGTTGTATGTCATCCGAGCAAGTGGACCACCGTGGAGAGAGGTATCCAGTCCCTGAGGGAATTAGCCATGTGGGAGATGATTTATTATGACCTGCTGCCCCAGTTTCCAGCCGGCAGTTCCCCAGACAGAGTAGAAGGCCTGATCTTACTTCTGATCCCCTTGAAGGAACATCTAAGTTTTTCCTGCAAGAAGTGAGTAACAAATACTATGACCAGGATTAGAGGGGCCCTGCCTCCAGCCAGGAGGAGGAGAGAGACAGCCGAGTTTATTGGACTGTGTGGATTTGATGGCCTGGCACGTTAATATCTTTATTGATGATCTGGATGAGGGGATTGAGTGCACCCTCAGTAAGTTTGCAGATGACACCAAACTAGGTGGGAGTGTTGATCTGCTTGGGGATAGGAAGGCTCTACAGAGGGACCTGGACAGGCTGGATCAATGGGCCAAGGCCAATTGTATGAGGTTCAATAATGCCAAGTGCCGGGTCCTGCATTTCGATCACAACAACCCCAGGCAATGGTGGGCTTTTGGCATAGCTGCCTTGGAGATGGAGGAAGTTAAACAGTTGTCTACATTGCCTGGTCTCTCGGAGGACCCTTCTGTTGGGGAGTTGTTGAGGGTTGAAGAACAACAGGTGCCGATCGCTATCACAACAGTGCATCAATGGCAATATCACACTAACCAAGACTCTCTGATTCCTATCCATAAGCTGATTCGTCAACTAGAGATTCAAGGAGGTGATGCATGCGGAAGAGGCCCTACCGTATAATAAACTACCAGAAAATGAGAAGAGATATGCCCTGTTCACTGATGGGTCCTGCCAGATTGTGGGAAAGCATCAAAAGTGGAAGGCTGTCGTGTGGAGTCCTACAAGAAAAGTTGCTGAAGCCACTGAAGGACAAGGTGAATCAAGCCAATTTGCAGAGGTGAAAGCAATTCACCTGTCTTTGGACATTGCCGAGCGGGGAAAAATGGCCGGTACTTTATCTCTACACCGATTCATGGATGGTGGCAAATGCCTTGTGGGGGTGGTTATGGGATTTCTGTTGACTACTCACTTCGGCTTGGTTTACTTTTCATTGTATCATTGTGCCTTCAGGAAAAAACATTTGTCTGATTAACTGCATCAATGTAAGAATGAAAATGCTTTTTCACTTCAAAAAATGTTGATTTTTTTTTTTTTGTTCATAGTGTTCTGCAAAGATCAAGAATTAAATTAACAGTTCTGATTTAAATATCAGAAGTTATTTGATGGTTTTATTCCAGAGTTTAATGAAATACTGAAAGATAATAATTTTATCTGTGCCTTATTTGAATTAAAAAGATATTTTAAATAATACTTGGAAATATAAAGAACAGGTGATCACTCTGAGCATTCTTTCTGTGTGTACCTACCTGTGTGAGGCCCCATCTGGAGCACTGTGTCCAGTTCTGGGCTCCCCAGATCAAGAAGGACAGGGAACTGCTGGAGAGGGTACAGCAAAGGGCTACAAAGATGATTAGGGACCTGGAGCATCTCCCTTATAAGGAGAAGCTGAGGGACTCGGGTCTTCTTAGTCTCGAGAAGAGAAGGCTGAAGGGGGATCTGATCAATGCTTGTAAATACTTAAAGGGAGGGTGTCAAGAGGATGGGGCCGGTCTTTTTTCAGTGGTGCTCAGTGACAGGACAAGAGGAAATTGGCACAAACTTGAGTATAAGAAGTTCCACCTAAACGTGAGGAGGAACTTCTTCACTTTGAGGGTGACAGAGCCCTGGAACAGGCTGCCCAGAGAGGTGGTGGAGTCTCCTTCTCTGGAGACATTAAAAACCCACCTGGACAAGTTCCTGTGCAACCTGCTCTAGGTGGACCTGCTTTGGCAGGGGGGTTGGAGTAGGTGATCTCCAGAGGTCCCTTCCAACCCCATGTGATTCTATGATTAGCCAAGGCATAGAATCTTTTTAACTGCATTTTCATTCCATATTTAACAGTATCATATGTCTGTATTTATTTACATTTGACCTATATCTTAAGTTTGACTTCTCTGAAACTATTTTAAAATTAGTCAATTAATACTTCATGGAAGTTTTCCTGTGTGTGAACAGATGTCTCATCATACTGTTGAGTGACGTAACCAATCTATTTTCAGTAAGTCATCGAGTATCAGCTAGATGATACCAGCTTGCTGGCACAATTAACATTGCCAACTGCATCTATGCTCTTGAGGCTGTGTCACAGTCCATTTGGATCTCTCAAATTTACAGGACAACATATTCTGTAAATTAAACTGTATTTAATGAGCCCATAAGGGACAAAAAAAGAAATCAAGCAAGAGATCAATCCTCTTTGTACAGACTAGTCTAACACATGAAATCTCAAATTTGTTACTTCATTAATTCATTAATTCTCGAGCTTGCGAATTCTCTCACTTGTAAATGTTCTAACTTCTCACGTGCCTATAGTTACCTAGCTGACAATGAGAGCGCTAGTTCTTCCTCCTCCATCATGGTGTGGATGTTCCCTATATCACATCAGGAAGCATGAAAGCCTCAGCAGTTCGGCTGCTGTTGGATCCGCTTGAAAAGCTTTCTGGGTTAGCTGACATTTATACCTTCCAGCTTGAAAGTTTGGTCTGTATCATTTTGTCGGGGTTTGGCCTCAGACGGCAACAAAGAACCACATGGCAGCCGCTCTCAGATCAGGCCCCTCTCCACCCCACCCCTCGCCCACATCGTCAGGGGAGAATCGGAAGAAAAAGGCAACACTCGTGGGTTGAGACAAAGGCAGACAACCACGATTACTATACCACCGCTCTCCGACCAGACTGGGACACCCCCAGCCCTGCTCCCCAGTGGGCACTTCCTGCCCCTCCCCCGGCCAGCTCCCGGCTACCCCTGGGCATGGCTCAGTGGGATGGGATACCTGTGTCCCTGCCAGAGCCTGGGGAGAATTAACCCTATCCCTGCCAGAACTGAGACACATTTCCATAAATTAGTGAGTGTATTCTGAAGAAACTGTGAAACAGTTACTATGCAAAAAGGAGATGATGGCTGCAGGAGACAGCAAGCTCCAGGTGATAACAGTGTCAGAATGGCCCTTATCCCTTCCTGTCCATTGTGTCTTGCATACATGTTCCTCTTGCTTTGACTTAAAGGCACTGCTCCCAGCATACATCAGAATTTACCATGAGCTGTGTGTTAGGCCAAAACCTGGGTAGGAATTGGGTGAACAGTAACAAGCTGTACACATCAGAATAAATCCCTTGAGCTCTTTGATTCTGTATTTAAAATTATATTTTCACTTTCTGTACAGGTGTTTAGTATTCTGTATAAAAAAAACATAAAAAGACTGAAATACTGCTCTTTAGGAGTATCATGTCCATCTCAAAACTGCTTATCAGCCTTTATGAAGTAAGCAAATTTTTCTTGCTTGTCTCATCTTCTCCTTTTCTCAGCCCACTGTCACCATTGTTTTGATAATTCCCCGCTAAGTGATATTTTTTTTTTTTTATTAGGAACTCCTTTAACATTTCCTTTTGGTTCACACCTGATATAGGCAAAGATGCAACCCTGCATATTTCTTTACATGAGAGACCTTGCAATGAGTTATGCTTTCCCTCTGAACCCCTTCTAGCATTACTGACTGTTTCAGAACACAGAATGACACAAGAACATGTACTGGCAGCCCAGAAAGCCAACTGTATCCTGGGCTGCATCAAAAGAAGTGTGGCCAGCATGTCAAGGGAGGTGATTCTACCCCTCTACTCTGCTCTGCTGAGACCCCACCTGGAGTACTGCGTCCAGCTCTGGAGCCCCCAACATAAGAAGGACACGGACATGCAGGAGCCAGTCTAAAGGAAGGCCACAAAAATAATCAGAGGGCCGGAGCACCTCTCCTATGAGGAAAGGGTTGTTGGGGTTGTTCAGCCTGGAGAAGAGAAGGCTCCAGGAAGACCTGGAGTCTTTCAGTACTCAAAGGGGGCCTACAGGAGGGATGGAGACAGACTTTTTATCAGGGCCTATTGTGACAGGACAAGGTGTAATGATTTTAAGCTAAAAGAGGGTAGATTCAGACTAGATATAATGAAGAAATTTTTTATGATGAGGGTGGTGAAACACTGGCCCAGGTTGCCCAGAGAGGTGGCAGATACCCCATCCCTGGAAACATTACAGGCCAGGTTGGACGGGGCTTTGAGCAACCTGATCTAGTTGAAGATGCCCCTCTTCACTGCAGGGGGTGGTTGGACTAGATGACCTTTAAAGGTCCCTTCCAACCCAAAGTGTTCTATGATTCTATGATTCTAAAATTCTATGATTTTTTCGTAAGACATTTATGTGGTATCCCACCCTTCATGCTTCCTTTTCTGATGCTAAGGGGAGAGGAAGGAGTTGACAGTTTACACACAAGGCTTCTTTGGCCTCTAGAGATGTTATATCCTGCTTGGTTTAGCTTTTTTTTGCAAGTACAGACCCCTGAATTATATTAAGATGCTTCTCATTTTTATTACTACACCAACTAGACTGTTTTTTCTTTAAATACATAATAGATGTGTAAGATTATAGCTGTTAAAAACATAATTACAAGGTGAATTCTCAGTCAAGCTTGTTTACTTTTTTAAAGCCTTTCTTGACATATGAGTGTCTTCATTTCAGTTTGGTTACTATTTTTTAAATCTTGATTATAGCATGCCATTGGTATTACATGTCACTGCGTCATCATATTGTAATGGCCTTAACTTCAAAACAACCCTGTAAAAATAGACAGTATTAGCTTTAAATGTTTGGAATTTTTGTTTCAATAATGTTATTTAAAGTCTTGACTGCAGTAGTTAGGTTAAATTTGGCTCAATTTTCTCAGGAATATTATATCTCTTGGTTTTAGAAATTTAATTCAAAATGTTTTTGCTGAATCACATGAATCTGATAGAGTTTTTTAGTGTTACCTAAATGTCCTGTTTATGCTTTATAAAGCAATTAAAGTACTATTGAAGAGGTGAGTCTTCCCGTGAGGTAGAGAAAGAAGTATGAGGCTAGCATCAAAATAATTTTAAATAAGGGTTAAAAATATTTTCTTAGCTTTGATTAAATTGCTGTGCCGTGTTTTTTATCATCTGAAGTAAAATGGTGCACTGAGAAATTTGGAAATCCAAAACTGCCAGCTCTAGAGTTCAAAATATGCATTGAGAATGAAACATTGCTATCTTAAAGCTAGATGTGCGAGGCATTTTATGAATATTTGAATCTTAATTTCAAAGGAAAAGGACAGTTTACGATCTCTGGAAAAGGGGGCTGGTAACTTATGAGCAAGACGTAGTGAAGCTGTGCAGGAGGAAAATTAGAAGAGCCAAAGCTCAAGCAGAACTTGGCCACCACAGTTAAAGATAATAAGAAGGGGTTCTTTCAGTATATCAGTAGAAAAAGGCAGGCTAGGGAAAATGTAGGCCCACTGATGAATGAGGTGGGTGCCCTAGTGGTGGAAGACACAGAGATAGGCGGAGTTACTGAATGCCTTCTTTGCTTCGGTCTTCACTGCTAAAACTGTCCCTCATGAATCCCAAACCCTGGAGATAAGGGGGAAGGTCTGGAGAGAGGAAGACTTTCCCTCTGCAGAGGAGGACTGGGTTAGAGACCACTTGGCCAAACTAGACATCCATAAGTCCATGGGCCCTGATGGGATGCACACGCGAGTGCTGAGAGAATCATAGAACCATAGAATCATAGAATGGTTAGAGTTGGAAGGGACCTTAAAGGTGTTTGAGTTCCAACCCCCCTGACATGGGCAGGGACACCTCCCACTAGACCAGGTTGCTCAAAGCCCCATCCAGCCTGGCCTTGATTGGGGCACCATCAACTTCCCTGAGCAACTTGTTCTATTGCCTCACCACCCTCACAGTAAAGAATTTCTTTCTTATATCTAATCTAAATCTCCCCTTTTTCAATTTCAAACCATTACCACTTGTCCTGTCACTACACTTCTGACAAACAGTCCAGCTCTCCTGTAGGCTCCCTTTAGGTATTGGAAGGCTGCTATAAGGTCTCCCCAGAGCCTTCTCTTCTCCAGGCTGAACAACCCCAGCTCTCTTAGCCTGTCCTCATAGGAGCGGTGCTCCATCCCTCTGATCATCTTCGTGGCCCTCTGCTGGACCTGTTCAAACAGGTCCATGTCCTTTCTATGTTGAGGACTCCAGAGCTGGACACAGGACTCCAGGTGGGGTCTCACAAGCACAGAGTAGAGGGGTAGAATCACCTCCCATGACCTGCTGACCACGCTGCTTTTGATGCAGCCCAGGATGCGGTTGGCTTTCTGGGCTGCCAGTGCACACTGCCGGCTCATGTTGAGATTCTCATCCACAAGTACTCCCAAGTCCTTCTCCTCAGGGCTGCTTTCCAGCCATTCTCCGCCCAACCTGTATTTGTGCCTGGGGTTGCCACTTCCCAGGTGCAGGACCCTGCACTTGGCCTGGTTGAACTTCATGCGGTTTGCCTGTCCAGGTCCCTCTGGATGGCATCCCTTCCCTCCAGCGTGTCGACCATGCCACCAAGCTTGGTGTCGTTGGCAAACTTGCTGAGGGTGCACTCTATCCCACTGTCCATGTCTCTGACAAAGATTTTGAACAGCATTGGTCCCAGTACTGACCCCTGAGGACCACCACTCGTTACTGGAGGCCAATTGGACACTGAACCATTGACCACAACCCTTTGAGTGCGGCCATCCAGCCAGTTCCTTATCCACCAAGTGGTCCATCCATGGAACCCATGACTTTCCAATTTTGAGACCAGGATGTCGTGCGGGACAGTGTCAAACGCTTTGCATAAGTCCAGGTAGATGCTTCAGTTTCTCCCAATATTGACAATTTATTTTCTAGGGTTTCAATATCTAATGAATTCAATATTTCTGTTCCCCTACTAATTCCACTCAAAAAATTTTGGATGATATGCCTCTTAGTTCTGTGTCCTCTTAGTCTAGGATTTTGTAGCCACCAATCATAGACAAGGTCACTATAATCAGCACAAGTCTTGTTCCATGCACTAGTGTGCACATTGGTCAGGTTCAAATGTACATTTATTAGCATTAATTTTGGAACCATAGTTATAGGCTTTTGTCCATCATGCAATTGCATTAAGTAGGGTGTACTTATGTTAAAAGGTTGTTTGGGATGTTTTATAAGATACAGAATCACGAACAAGTGGTATCTTAATTTTGTCTATGCACATTGACTTGCCTATTGGTTATTACCGGTGTTTATGGAAAAATTGCAATATATTACTGTGGGAAAGTAACGAAAGATTGGTGAGGAGGACTGTAAATCGCTCAAGTGACTTGCATGTGGGGTGCTGGAAAACACACCTATCACACTAATTGTTGCTTAGTTTTGTGTGCTCAACAAGTAGAACATCTGCACTTAGATAACATAGGCCTGGGATGGACTCAGGGGCACCTTCACCTTATCAAACACGCCTGAGATTCCTGCCCTGCTGTTGAAGAGATCAAAGCACAGCAGAAAACTCTGCCTGCCAGAATCCTTGAAATACAGGCCCAAGCAGCAAGTGGGAGCTCCCTTGCTCCCTCACTCCCTGGCTAACAAGGACTCTCATGCTAATAAGGACTCTCACTCCGTGCTGCCTGCGTCCCCTGCTTGCCTGCCTCTGCCCGGGTGCTGCTTCAGAGGTTCCCAGATCCATGAGGTATTGAGATGAAATTTGTTCTTTGCCCTTAATCCATGGTTTTGTGGTTGTTCCTGCATCCTGCCTGCACCGTCTCACACAATTACTTATTTCTCATTGTTTATAGCTAAATAATAATTTTTATGAGCCACTGACCTATGATTGATTATTCACCTTACATGTTTGCAGTACCCATTTCATTTCATTGTTAAATTCACGTGCAGCTTCCTATCCAGTGTTATCACATATAGTCAAATTCAGGTTAACTTTAGATCTTAGGGCTAGTGTAACATTAAAACCTAATATCAGTCCTTGATGTCATGTTAATACAGATGGTATTGCTCCTGTAAATCTAGTTTCAAAGATGGGTTGTGACTGGTGTTCAGCACTTAAGTTTTTCCATGGGCAACGTGAAACAGCAGAACCTGTTAGAGATAGATCAGGTGTATTTTCCAGTTATCAGTTTTTCCACAGTGATAAGGTAGTCCCACATTTTCCTGCAAAAGAAGACAACTAGGTCTTGGACATAATCCAAGCCTCATTTTTTTGTTAAATTACTCCCTTTAGTGTCTACAGCATCCCATACTCCTTTTCCTTTGCAGAGGAAAACAGTCACCCATATCGAACCCCAAGTTGTATGTTTAACCACAGCCTCATCTCCAAGGCTTCACTAGGGTTTTACTTCTGTTTCAACAGGAATTCGTGCAGCTACTGATATTAATCCCTTATCAATGGGACTTCCCATGGGAGTTTGCCTCTTATTTAACCAACTTACAACTCCCCACAAATGGAATCCCCACTTAGAGGTATTAATAGATTTGCTCCTGTGTAGCTGTTGCTTTAGTTGTCCATTCCATTGGTTTACTATCTCAGTACTTTTAGGTAGATATGGCAGGTGAAAAGCCCATTGTACTCCATTTGAAGCTTACAAAGTTTTCACTTCTTTATTCTTAAAATATGATCAATTATCAAATTGTATTTCTCTGAGAAAAGGAAAAGTAGCAAACCACTGTTTTAAACCAGCAATAGTTGCTAGACCAGTTGCAGCTCTGGTGGGGTGCATGTTACCTATACCACTGTCACGGGCGGAGTGATTAACTTCACTCATAAGAGAGAAGTAGTGAAATATACCCTGTCTGTCCACTATTCATAGAGTGAGATAATTGACCTATAGTCATATTCTCATGGGAACAAAATATCTAGGTCCCCACTCCAGACAGTGTTTTGACTATGTTGCCAGCCATCCCCCAAAGTCCAGGTGCAAGTTATCGCAACTGATGTTGTGATGGCCATAGTGGCCATGGCCTGAGCAGGAGCCGGGGCGGGGGGAAGAAGAGGGGTAAAACCAGGGAGAGCACACCACCACACATGCCTGCAAAATGTTTCTTTTGCGTGATGTTTTAAATACAGATGTCAGTTACTGAAGTAAATTGACTACAATATGTAGTTCTGTAGCTTTATAGACTATATACTTCTATATTGTTGAAAAAATTGTATTACTGCCTGAAGTCATAAATGCTTTAGAGGTTTGTATGTTTCTGTCATAACCCCATTTATTCCTGGAAAAAAAGGGGGAGTTTGACACAATTTTTGAAAATACAACTATTTCTTGTAAAATGAAACTTTATTCTAAAACATGTCCAAAATTGCAATACACAAACACCATTAATTGGATAAGTAATCATATATATATGTACAGAGAGCACTGAAACACAAAACAATTAATATAATTCTTATACCATTTTAATGAGTATCCATCAATAAAACTTACAATTTTTAAGACTTTTCACTTGCCAAAAAGTTGTGAAATCATATGAATAAATTATGTTTGCTACAATTCTAATAACGGAGGCAGACTAAAATACAAAAATAATCACTACTGCAAATTCAAATAATACTGCACAGATAGCTATGTACACCAGATGAATTCATGCAGCTAGGCAGTGCAACAAATGAACTCTTTAACTTATCACAAAATGGAACCACCATGTTTGCAAACAGAAGGAAATATATTTTTGTAATAATTTATAGTGCATTTTGAAGTTAGACTTTATAAAATGATTGTTGAGTGATATACTTCTAAAATGCCCAATATGATCTGAGATGCCCCAACTCCTCTGCTGCAAAAATAGAAACAAGAAAAGCTAAAATAGCCACTGTAGTATAGAGTCTGACATACTGGTACCATCTTTATTTTTTTTTCTTTGCATCAGACTTGTTTGCAAGTGTCCATGTCTATAGGGACATGCATTACTCCTTGCTATCAAAAGTAAATCTTTCATGCTCCAATGCTATCTTTATAAGCTGAATCTCACATGATTCTTAGACTGCACTGTTTTACAGAGACACAGCTGAGCTTTGAAAAAAGAACTCTTAAATCCCTATGAATTAGAGAAAGTAAAATGGTAGATAGATTTATTCCTGAAGCTCCTATCCCTAATTGCTTTGATTACATAAACACAGAATACTATAAATGGCTTTTATGGCTTGGATGAAATTTCTGCTAATTTGTTGGGCAAGCACAAAGCCCATGTTTCTCCACAGAGCTTGCCTTTTACAGTGTAGAAGGCTACAGACTATTTGGTTGGTGAAAGGAAGCCAAGCCGCAGGTAACTACACAGACAAATACTTCAGTGGTGAACGTATTTCAGAAATAATGAAACAAAATCTAAAAAGAACCTCTTGAAAACTGATATCTTGTGTAGCTGTGATACTAAAATATGGCTGTTCACCTTTCAGTTTTGCATTGATTGGTATATCATAATGAAAAATGTAGATACATCTGAGATTCATACCTCATCAAATAGTACTTGTTAAGTGTCAAAATTAGATGAGATACAATTACACAGTGACAGTTTTATCTTAAAATCTTGAGTGTAAGCCTACTCAGTGTTTTCACTAGGAAGTCACTGCTAAATTGCTATATTTCTTTGATTTCTGAAAAGATATTAGTTTACAACAGCCTGTAAAGTACTACAGAGTTGCTCCCTGCTCCTTTGCGCTTCCAAAACTCCCTTTCAGGCAAGTAATAATTTTAAGTTAATGGGAGTTTTGAGCAAACAAGAGATGCAGAACACCTGAATTGGGTGAACAGCATAGCAATTTATTTATACAGCAGCATTTCTAAATTTTCATTATGCAGTCACATAGAGAGAAGCTAAAGGACAGCATGCACTGCAGTGACATGACATTGTGCTTGTATCTGGTGGAGAATACTATAGCGTTTTCACATGGGAAAATATAAACATTAGCCCCAGAAGACTCAAATATCTAGTATTAATGAAGCTATCAGCTACAAGGTAGTAAAGAATACCCCAAAAGAGGGAAGAAATTTTTATGCTCATAGCTTAGATACTGAAGCTGAGGGGAATTACAAAAGCACAACACAAGTCTATATTTGTAAATTATATGTATATTCATATACTTTTTCTCAAACCACCTCAAAATGCTGAATGATAAAATAATAACTGAAAATATAAATGTTAATTGAAAGTTAAGCACTAAAACTAAATGACTGCTGGAGAAGGTAACATTAATTCCTACTTTTCTATACTTCCTGAGTGGTAAGCATGTCCACCTCTCCTCTGTTGGCTGACAAAGCCCATTAAGATATTCAAGAATATCATGATCTACCAAGAAAACTGGAAGAATATCAGATGATAGACAGAATTGTTTTATGCATCTGAAAAGTAGTCAGTAAGTGGCTACCACAGTAATCTTTCCCCATTGCAACAGTTTTACTTTTGTCCCAGAATTCACTGAGAACCCAGAAATAGTAGCAGGAAATTCATACCCATTTTCATGCAAGGATGATGCTAGGATAATTCTTAAAGATAATATTTTGATTAAGTTCAGCACTTAAAATACTGAACAGTAGAGCAGGGATTGTACTAGCATATCATAAAAAGCATTTCTCAATTTTTTTATTAATAGCTACAAAAGATGCATATCATTTTCAACACTGAATGACTCACAACTCAGAAAATAAAGCAAACATATCAATATTTCTGCTGTTAGATTCACAAAAGAAAATTACACCTACTTTTTGTGATGAAGTAATATGGTAACTTTGGAAGCAGCCGCCCTATCTCAGGACCAGCCAAGAGAATGTGGACACTTCATGAAGGTGAAAAGGTACAAGTTACAACATTCATATTTTTCAATCTCAGCTGTTCCTCAGCTCGCAACCAGAACTGGTACAATTGTTATGATTTGGTACCAACAGTTAATGAAGAAGGATAGCAAGTCGAACTAGATTAAGCTAGGTGTATGGTGCAAGCCTGAGGTAGAACCGGCTATAAATGGGCTTCAATAATCCAGACAGTAACGCTGTCTACAAATAACTGGTCTATCTAAAACTAGGCACTTTCCTCATCTCCAAACCAGGATGTGAAATCAGATACATAAATTAACAAGAAGCTTACAAAAAACATAAACTAGCATTACTGCCTTGATTCTCACAATCCTAAGTTATGAGCTTCTAGATTTATTCTTTAAAACTCTTAATAAAGGTATATTTACCCACTCCTAGAAAGAATATACATTTATATATGTAATGTAAAAGAAGCATATGCTATTGCTGGTGTTGATTCATCTATGCAACAGTTTCTTCATGTGTTGCTTTAAGTGACTGAATCTGTGCAAAGACTGCTCATTTAACAAATAAAGGTCAGGATTTCTAGGCAGGAGTAAATCCTCCAGAAATGTTCAAACAAATCAATTGAATTTGTACTTGTTTATAAAAAAAAAAGAAGGAAAGGAGGAGAGAGAAGCAAACTATGGGGGCAGAAATTTCATGTTTGAGATTGAAGGATTCAGAAAATTATTTGGAATTCACACAGATTCAAATTCTTAATAATTGCATTATTCTTCCCCATTTGAGCGCACATGAGGCTCAAATAAACAGACTTTTGTATACAGGAATATGAGGCTAAACATAAACCCTTGACTGTATCCCACCTGTTTTTAGGCCCTTAAAAGCATTCAAGATTCATCAATGGAGAGGGCAAATGATGCCATAATGCAGTCTTCTGGAGGCATTTCTTTTTGTCCCTCTGGTGACTTACGGAGGAAACCTAGGTAGTTAATTTTTAGACAACTAAAGTTAGGGTAGGATGAATCAGGACACAGTGTGGAACACAAACAAATATGACCTAGTGGTATAATATTACCATTACAAACCAGCCTGTAATAGCATTAAAGTCTGAGGCTCCAACCCAGATATGCTTTGTGGTTAGTGACCCATAAGGTCCATGTCTTTGCAGCTCCCCAGTCTTGCCAGGAACGCTTTAAAGATAAACCAATGAAGTTTGATTTTATTGATTTTGATCGTTTCCCTTGTTTGGTCCTTAGATTTCTTTGAGCATCAGAGATTCCCAAGAGTTGCGCTGTGAAGGCCAGAGTTCAGCTAGCCTTAGCAAAACTCCAAGCATCGCACAACTGATAAAAGAGGACGTGCTGGAACTCGTCAGCTACAAGCCTTGGGAGGAACAAGATAACAAGGTTGTCTAGAAGGAACAGAGAGTGCTTGCTCTGTTGAGGAACACAGGCAGTAAATTGTGTTGAAAAAAAGGATATGCTAATAATTTTGTGATTTGGGCAAGGAAGGTATGCTAATGTTAACCAATGAGTAAATGCCTAATGTTTTAGAACTAGCCAATCAGTAGAAGACACGCTGTCCTTGCTATAGATATAAGGAACCTAAGAAATCCTAATAAACTGACATCTTGCTTGCATCAAGCTGCGTCCCGTCTCTCAATCGCGGCAGCGCTGTACTGGACTTCAGAAGCACTTTATGCAGAGATGCTCTCTGAATATACAAATGCAACATCAGAGTTGTATTTTAGTACAACAAAACTATCATCACCAAACCTCTCAGCGCTTTAATAGCTATGAAAAATAGCTGTATATTTCAAAAAGAATGATTAGAAAAGGGAAGCATTCAGTGGAAGGTCTGTTTTCTGATACAGTCCAAGGGCTTCAAATAAAGATGGTACAATTCCTTCCAGGGATTCCAGCTGGCATAGTGTTGATAAATCATTTGGAATATGATCGTTGTCAAGCAGCTTGCTGGATCTCTCATGAACACAGACTGCTGCCCTTGCTGCCCTTCTGAAATTATTTAAGAGGCTGTTTTTAAAAGTTACAAACATGGTCTGGAGAAGTTTGCATTTGGAATGATCACTCATCCTAACAGAGGATACATGTTCACATATTTATGAGGTTGTGGGAATTTTGTATTGCCGTGCTTTTGAACTCTTTTGGTATGGCATGGATTGACTCTGCTGCAGCTGTCAATAATGAAGCACTCATTGAGGACAGGTAACAACTGTTCTGAAATACACAAAGTTTGTGAGACTCCCTCAATATTATCAATATTATTGCTTAAGGTCAGAGGCAGCACCAAAATTTCTATATATTTTATACATTAATATTTATATTGACAAATTTAATTCCTGCTGATTTGGAATATTACTGAGGTTTTCTTTACTTTTAAAGACTGGATTTGTACATTAGTTTCACTTATAATGGTGAAAGTCATTCTTTGTCTAAAATACACCTACCAAATTGTTTAAATGTGACCTGCAAATACTGCTCTTTAATTGGGATTATGTCATGTCCCATCATTCTCCATAAAGGGCTCGAGTAATCTGTAAGAACATTTTTATGACCTTAGCAATACAATGAATTTATCTACAGTTTGTCTTGGAGGTGTGAGGAATATTTATTGTAAGTAGCCAAAGTTCTATGTGAAAGGATGAAGGTGCAAAGTCACTAACAAAGACTGTCTTTATTCAAAAGGTTAATCTAGTCATTTAAACTATCAACAAAACCAAATAAAACACAGAACTTCAAATGATCCAAGTAAGAAAACTTCAAATGATCCAAGTAAGAATCCATTTCAACATTGGCGGGTTGTGTTGTCAGCTTTTTTACTCTTTTCAAGTCATCCTAAAGTCTTTCAGTCTACATGGGATTTGAATTTCTGATGTTAGAAACAAGCAAAGAACTTATATATTTTCAGATCGTTGTTGTATATCATAAAATAGCAGTATAAATTAATTCATAGTTGGGGTTCTTTTCTTTCTGAGTAAACAGATAAATAATGAAATTCTCCTTAAGACTGCCCTGCATAAAGTCTGTGGTACCTGGACACAAGGGCACAATATGGATAAATTGCTTCTTTACCTACTACATACCCCAGAGTTGAGTTTCTGTTCTCACAACAACATAGAGGTGCAAAAAAGAGACGTCAGAGGAAAAGCTATGCTATCTATGCTTTCTTCGTGCAAGGAAGCCTGTAGGTTGGAAAATTTCTCTGAGAGGGTCTGCTGAAGTTCTGTAGCTTGCCTTGGGCAGGGGACAGTAGAAAGAAAGATTTGTTGTGTAGTTCCCTGCACAGTCTGATTACTCAGGCTTTACATAGGCAGCTGCAGATTGAAAGCATACACTGCACACATTGCACTGAGTCATGAAATCTGCTAAACTGCAGTTGCCTATCATCTGCTAAAATCTAACCCCAAGCTCTCAAAAAGGATATGAACTGAGTTGAATTTTCTTATGTTTCATTTGATTTAATATTCCTGTAAATGGCTTATATATTTGCTGTTTGAAATAAATTATGAAACCACTAAGTGTGCTTAACAAGTCTTTAAATATATGTGAACAGCAAGTTTTGAGGACAGAACAAGTACTATTGTAGTATAGAGTACAGTCAAGCCACCTCTTGCTTCAAAACAAGAATTTACAGTGTTTACAGCAGTGGTGACAAAGTTTCTTACACAAAACCTACAAGAATTCACAAAATATGCATGCATCACTGAGGTTATAATGCCAGTAGTGAAGTAAAAAGGAAATCTCTACATAAAATATCTTGTGCAATGTGAACAAAATTGACAATAGTTTACCCATGCTTTAAGTAATTCAGATAAATATGATAGCCCAACAGCTATCAAATATTCTTTCTCTTCCCACTAGAAATGAGTGCCAAATGCATGTATGGCAATCCATAAAAAGTTGTTTTGTTTTTGTGATTTTAGACAAACATGCACAAAACAGATATTTTTGCGAGGGGATACTTGCCACAAAAAAGCCCTCAAATTTGGTCTTTAAACATATACAGCATACTGATTTACACTTCTCAAATAGCCACTACAAAGCTAAGAAAGTTTCTTGTAAGGATTATTTTTGTCCTGAAAAAAGAAAAGTTACTTAATTCTCAAATAATAGAAAGTTCCAGCTTTCAGTTTGCTCATGCCACTGTTCAAGTCTGTACTTCAGCCTTATTTAGGAATTTGTATTACTCTTCCTTAACAAACAGTGTAAATTGTAAATCAAATCAAAACTAGGAGTTTTGAGAACTATCGAGAATATATCTGGGAACAGCTTACAACCACTTTTGAATGTCATGTTTCTAGACACCAATGTACCAAACTCTGCTTTTTCTTTTTGCTAAACTTTTCAGTATTCTGTGTTCTTGTTAGAGATGGGCTATGATATCTGCTGAAAGGGTATTTGCTCATCTGTAACAAAAGGTGTGGTCTGTGGATATTACAGCCCCTTGTCCATAACCTTCTGTCTAGATCAAGAAACCTAACCCTCATGCAGTCTCTCAGCTGGGATGTACAGACTCTGCAGGCTGCACCTCCACATTAAAATACAGAGGAACTACTGAATCGTAGCTCTCAGTTTTGTTGCTGTCTGCTGCTAACAAGCTTATATTTGATAACACACTTTTAAAATTCCCTTGGTAAATTATATCTTTAGTACATTTCTAATTCAATTAAATATGCTTTATGTGGATTTTATTTTCTTCCATTCTGTATGGCAAATATTATTTTTTGTTTCAATTCATTTTATGTCATTGTTAGAAATTGTCTTGACTAATGCGTAAGCCTGTGTGATGCTAACTTTCCTAATATCTAACACTGAGGGCTCTCAGGATCTTGCACAGCTACTCCTTATTAGCTCTAATGAAATAAACCACCTGTAGTAGGATTCTATTTATAGATGTAAAGAACTTTCCATATGTTTGGCATGGTATAATTCATTGGAAAATCCAAATGAGAGAGAAGAAAACATGAAGATTAAACAAAAGAAATAAAGCCTGCAAATATTTGGTTCATCCAGTTGATAATTTGGCTCCTCACTGATTGGAGCAGGATTCCATAGCAATCATTCTTCATATCAAAAGTGATTACCAAGGATTTCACTCTATAGGGACAAACATAGTTTTGGTCATGGTTATTGTTATAATTCTCTCATATGCTGAGGAACTGTATATTCTCTGTAACAGATCAAATGTTTAAATTGTATAGTCTGTTTTCAAGTTGTGGTGGATTGACCCTGGCCAGCAGCTAAGCACCCACACAGCCTCTTGCTGACTCTTCCCCAACCCACCAGCAGGATGGAGGAGACAATAGAAAGATGAAAAGGGAGAAAACTCATAGGTTGAGATAAAGACAGAGGAGAAAAACAAATGATGTAAAGGCAATCACTCACCACATTCCACAAGTAGACCAATGCCCAGCTAGTCTCTGAGCAACAGCCACCTTGGAAGACAAAAAAAAACAACCGTCCCTTCTTCTTCTACCCTCAGTTTTTATTGTTGAGTATAATGTTACATGGCATGGAATATCGCTTTGGCCAATTCATATCAGCTGTCCTGGCTGTGTCCCCTCCCAACTTCTTTGCCCACTCCCAGACTACTTAGTGGGGGGCAGAGTAGGAAGAAGAGGAGACAGCCTTGATGCTGTGCAAGCACTGTTCAGCAATAGCCAAACCATTGGTGTGTTATCAACACTCTTTTAGCAGCATGATAGGGGCAGAAAGTTAACTCCATCTCAGCCAGACTCAGTACACTAGTACACCAGAATATTGAGAAAATGTGCAGCCTTTCACAAAACACATTTTCAGATGATTCCCTATGAAAACTAGTGCTAAACTACTAGAATTTTCTGTTAGTAAAATTAAGCTTCTTGTTTTGTTATTGTAAAATCTTAGGGGAGTCCCTAGACCTAATTACGATATTGTAGAAGTTCTTAAGGGAATAGTGAGGTAGTGTAAGAATACCTTGTTGCTGAATGAACAGTTGGGTACACTTTGCAGATATATTATCTGGTACTTAATTACCAGACTCTGTGAACAAGCCTGCTTGACCACTCAATTACTTTTCTGAGACATACAAACACAGAAACTTACACAGCTGAGGGGCGCACTGAATCATCAATTAGATACAATGAAAACACAGAGTACACAAATGAAATTTGACTTTTTGTGAATCAAAGCTCTTATAAAGTCATACATATCAGATGTTAGGAAATCCAATTTTTAGGATGGTGAAGTAGCTTTCAACATAAAGTCCACTGAGGTGAGGCAGAAAAGGCCTTGATTCTGTGCAAGCTAAACCATCCCTGTGTCATCAACACTGTGTCCAGCACAAATCTAAAACATAGCCTCATACTAGCTACTATGAATAAAATTCACTCTACCATAGCCAAAACTAGCACAGTAATTAAAATCAACTAGAAAATTAACCTCTTCATTGCTATCAAGCTGTAGACTGTCTTCACAGTTGCTTTACACAGATTGCTCAGAGCAAAGGAAGGTCAAATATGCTTGACTGCAGTGGATGGAGTTCTCATTTAAGAGTTGTACAAGGAATATACAGTTTAAGAAGTCTTTAATAACACATTTCAATTTAGTATTAAATAAATTTGAGTAATCCATTTTTAATATTGCATGCTGTCATGGTTTAACTCCAAGCCAGCAGCTAAGCCCCACACAGCCATTTGCTCGCTCTCCCCCAGTGTGATGGGGAGAAAATCGGAAGGGTAAAAGTGACAAGACTTGTGGGTTGAGATAAAGACATTTTAATAAGGAAAGCAAAAGCTGTGTGTGCAAGCAAAGCAAAACAAGGAATTCATTCCCTGCTTCCCATGGGCAGGCAGGTGTTCAGCCATCTCCATCCCCAGCAGGGCTCCATCACGCGTAATGGTCACTTGGGAAGACAAACACCATCATTCAAAATGTCCCCCCACTTCCTTCTTCTTCCCACAGCTTTTACTGCTGACCATGACATGATAAGATATGGAATGCTCCTTTGGTCAGTTGGTCCCAGCTGTGTCCCCTTCCAACTTCTTGTGCACCCCCAGCCTACTCACTGGCAGGGCGGTATGAGGAGCAGAAAAGGCCTTGACTCTGTGCAAGTGCTGCTCAGCAATAGCTAAAACATGGGTGCATTATCAACACTATTTTGGTTACAAATCCAAATCATAGCCCCATACAAGCTATTATGGAAAAAAAAAAAAAAACAACTCTGAAAAAAATTTAAATCTGAAGAAATGTTATGTTGCTTTTCCATATCTAGAGCTAAAATTTCAGATTTCTTATGACTAACATGAAGCCTGATTGACTGGTCAAAATGGAATTCCAACTTAGCAGTGCTTATTGCTGAGACACTAAAAGCTGAAATGAAATAAATCGTCGCCAGTGTAAAGGGAAATTTTGATTTAAGTTTTTTGTAGTAAAAAGTCAGAGAGAGTTATCACTGCCTCCAAGAGAGTGAAAGGGCACATCCCTCCCAGGTGGCCCTTCCTGAAAAGAGCAGAATACAACTTTGAAGTTACTTAAGGAAGACATAGGGTGTATCATCAGTAAGTTCGCAGATGACACCAAGTTAAGCAGGAGTGTTGATCTGCATGAGGATAAGGAGGCTCTACAGAGAGACTTGGATAGATTGGATTGATGGGCCAACATTAATGGTATGAGCTTCAACAAGGCCAAGTGCCAGGTCCTGCACTTGGGCCACAACAACCTCCATGCATTGGTACAGGCTTGGGGAAGTGTGGCTGGAAAGCTGCCTGGCAGAAAAGGACCTGGGGGTTCTAATTGACAAGCAGCTGAATATGAGCTGGCAGTATGCCCAGGTGGCCAAGAAAGCCAATGGCATCCTGGCTTGTATTAGAAATAGTGTGACCAGCAGAAGTAGGGAGGTGATTGCCCCCCTGTACTCAGCACTGGTGAGGCCACATCTGGAGTATTGTGTCCAGTTCTGGGCACCTCAATACAAGAGAGATATTGAGGTGCTGGAGCGAGTGCAGAGGAGGGCAACGAAGCTGGTGAAGGCCCTGGAGAATAAATCGTACAAAGAGCAATTGAAGGAGCTGGGACTGTTTAGTTTGAGGAAGAGGAGGCTGAGGGGAGACCTCATCACTCTCTACAACTACTTGAAAGGACATTGTAGAGAGGTTGGTGCTGGTCTCTTCTCCCAGGTACTTAGAGATAGAACGAGAGGGAATGGCTTCAAGCTGCAACAGGGTAGATTTAGACTGGACAGTAGGAAAAAATTCTTCACAGAAAGAGTGGTCAGACGCTGGAACAGGCTGCCCAGGGAGGTGGTTGAGTAACCATCCCTGAATGTGTTTAAGAGTCGTTTAGATGTGGTGCTGGAGGATATGGTGTAGGGGAGAACTTTGTAGAGTAGGGTTGATGGTTGGACTCGATGATCCCAAGGGTCTTTTCCAACCTAAATGATTCGATGATTCTATGATTCAAATGTTAAAACAAATGTTTCCTGATTGTGTTTCCTGTAATATGTCAGATGGGCAATGTCTGGTCATTCAGCAAGTATGGAATGCAGGCTAAGGTCATTCCAAACAGGAATGGACAGCATGCAAAAGATAAGCTTTTAGGACTTTTTCTAACACTTTTGTGAGATGGAGAGGTGGTCTCAGATGAAGCATTGCAGAAAGGCTGTCTTTCACTTGCTTGCTGCCTCAATGTGAAAACTGCAGGCCTAATGTTATGATGGAATGTATGTTGAGATTGTATTTTTGATAAGAGAAGCTATCACATATGTCAGGTACTGCATATGTGTGTTAAATATATTTGCAAAACATGCACCACCTGCGTAGCATCTGACCTAGAATGGCCTAACCGTTTAAGGGACCCACATATTATTTTAGCTACTGGTCCCAGATGAATACCTGTAAATTTTCTAATTGATACTGGAGCTCAAATAAGTGTCATCACTGAAAAAACAGCAAAAAAGTTCGTTTAAGTTCCCACCCGGAAGAAAATAAATGTAGTAGGATGTGGCATATGAAGAAATCACGGACTCGTAGGTCATGCAGTAAGCGAATCCAAAATTCCAGTTCGACCATCTTTATTGCTACACAGAGAGACTTTTATACACTAAGACAGAAACCTACTCCCCCCATAATGCCCAATCATGGACTTACAAAAATGTTTTTTTACCTTCTACTGAGCTTATCACAATAACAATTATTCTGCTATCAAGACAGGTTTCGGTTCCCAGACTGTGCTCTGTTTTTTGTCAGAATGTGCTTCAGGATGCAAAACTCGTATGTCTCACTCCTCCCCTGCTCTCAAGGTCACTACCGGCACACACTGTTGCTCCAGACGCAAGTAAATCTTAACTATGTGAGTGACCTTTCACTGAGCCCACAGTAGGAGTGACTGGAGTCCCTGAAATCAGACCAATTGGTACGGTGTGTGTCTGGCTTCCAGGAGAAAACCGAATGACTAAGATAAAAGTAGTCATCGGTCATTATCGTAATAACATTTTGGGATTTGATGTATTAGCAAGCAAAGTCTGGAGATTGCCAGACAGGACAGTGTGGAGCTTTGGAGCCCCACCATGTGAGGTCCGGTTACTGGAGACAGCCACTAGACTGCCTCCTTCCTAGGTAACAAATGTTAATCGATATCCACTACCAGCCGCAGCCAAAACGGGGATCAAGGAAGTTATTGAGGACCTGGGGCCAGTGGCATTATAATCAGGACACACTCACCTTATAACTCCCCAGTATGGCCAGTACGTAAAGCGGACGGTAGATGGCGACTCACAGTGGACTACAGGAGGCTTAACAGCAATGCAATGCCCCTTACGGCCGCTGTTCCCAGCATTGCTGACCTGGTTACCCAGATTCAAGCTAGCCATCACACCTGGATGCGCACATCAGATGTTAAGGACATGTTTTTTATGATTCCTCTTCAGGAGGAAGATAAACCTCAATTTACATTCACGTGGGAAGGAGTGCAATATACCTTTAACTGTCTCCCACAGGGATACACTCTCCCACTATTGCCCATAATGCATTAGCAAAAATATTGAAGGAGATAAAAGTACCAGATGGGGTAAGCATGTACCAATACATTGATGACTTCTTAATAGGTGGAGACAATGAAGAAGCAGTCAGAGAAGTGTCCAGTAAGGTTTGGGACACACTGACTTCATTGGGATTAGAAATCCCTTCTGCTAAATGTCAGGGACCAAGTCAAGAGGTTAAATTTTTAGGAGTTTGGTGGTCAGGAGGAGCTGTGGCTATACCAACTGATATCCTGGAAAAAATAGAAGCTGGTAAAGCTCCAGAGAACAAAAGGGAACTATAACAGATACTTGGGATTTTAGGTTATTGGCGAAAACACATCCCTGGATTTTCTATAATTGCTAGACCCCTGTATAATTTAGTTAGTAAAAACGCTGTGTGGCAGTGGACCCCTCAGCATGAGGAAGCCTTGAATTTGCTTGAATTTGCTGATTCATGAACTTCGCATATATCAAACTTTAGGCCCTATACACCAGACAGATCCTATACAGATCGAGTGGGGATTCAGTGAACATGGTTCTCATTGCAATTTATATCAACAGAGACCAGAAGGCCCTGATAAACCCTTGGAATTCTCTTCTCATTCCTTCAATGATACTGAGCAGAGATACACTGACTGGGAAAAAGGTATGTTATCACTAGTGCAGGCAGTAAAAAAGGCTGAGAGGATTTGCATGAACCAAGATATGATTGTCCTTTCCTTCTCCTGGAATCAGTTAGGAAAGGGACTCCTCCCCCTGAGGGAATTGCCCAAAACCCCACTGTCCAGAAATGGCACTCCTATTTGGAAGGTATTTGTCAGTTAGTTACTATTACTGAAGGGCCGGTAAAAATATCTAAATTACAAAAGGATGTTAATGCAGTCTTTTCTATGTTAGTCAAACCTAACAAACCATCACCAATTTTAGAAGCACCCCCTTTTACAGCCGAATCTGATCAATCGGGAGTATGGTTTACAGATGCTTCTGCAGTTCGCAAAACCCGGATTTGGCAATATACAGCAGTAGCTCTAGAGATAGAAACAGGAAAAACTGAGATTGAGAAAGGAGAAGGTAGTGCCCAAGTAGGGGAACTACGGGCTGTGTTGTTAGCTGTGAAACATGGAGCTCAAACTATATATACCGACTCCTATGCAGTGTTCAAAGGGGCAACTGAATGGATCGAACATTGGGAAACTAATGATTGGCAAGTAAATCAGGTACCTGTGTGGAGAACAGAGGACTGGAAGCAGCTATTAGAAGTGGGAAAGGAGAAAGCACTGCAAATAGGCTGGGTCAAGGCACATGATAAAGCAATAACTGAGGTTGCCCACTGGAACAATAAAGTGGACTATCTCACCCGCATATGTACATTAGAAGCAGATGAGAGTACAGATGCACAGGAGTGGGTAAGGTTACGGGAATGGTTACATGAAAGGCGTGGCCACACTGGGAAAGCTGATCTGTATAAAGAATGTCAAGCCAGAGGCTGGCCTGCTACACTAGCAGACTGTGAAAGGACAATAACACACTGTCCACAGTGTCGCTTACGATTAAAAATGAATCATCCAAATCAAGCCCTGCCTTTACATATTAGGGCAGGGAAAACACTCTGGCAAACTTGGCAAATTGATTATATTGGGCCACTTAGAGCGTCTAATCATTATAAATATATCCTAGTAGGTGTAGAGGTGGTGTCAGGATTGACCCAAGCCACCGCAACCACAGCAGCATCTGGAGAATGGACTGTTCGAGTGCTAAAGGAATGGTTTAGTACTTTACCTATGCTTTCTGCCATCCAAAGTGATAATGGCTCACACTTCACAGCAGTCATTGTCCAGGAATGGGCAAAAGGGGAAGGTATTGACTGGGTCTTCCATACCCCTTATTACCCCCAGGCAAATGGAAAGGTAGAACGGATCAATGGATTAATTAAAAGATTTGCAAAGGTCCATGAATCAAATTGGAACCTGAGACTATCTGAAGCAGTATATACTGTTAATAACAGATGGGGTGAAAATGGAAATGCAAAGATAAAAGCGTTTTGTCCTACTAGAGAAATGATCTCCAAGGCACCACGCAAAATTGATGAAACCCCTGTACCATTGCATCCTGGTCAACCAGTAATGGTCAAATTACCTCAAACTGGAGTTATACCCCTGACATTGACCAATCCAAGGGGATCAGATGCATGGGAAGCAAAAGATAACTCTGACCGCATATGTCGAATAAGTAGCAGATGGATCATACCAGATTTCTAACTGACTCATTGTCAATCGTATATGTGGTCGAGCAGCACTTTTCCATTTACTTGCAGGTGTGCCCCAACAAAAGGAGGGATGAGGAGTATGACGGGGTGGAGACCTGAGATGCGTCAACCTGAAGTATGAACTGTGCATGCACGGAATGGACAAACTGTGCAGAACTTGAATGTGGACCAGAAGTTTTGGTTGGTTTGGGTTGTTGTTTTTATTTTTCTGAACTTTGTATATTTGTTTAATAAGGATAATTTGTTTGGTTGTTTGTTAACCTAAGTTTTAATATCGGGACTGTATCATGGCTGTGATTGTAAGGTCTTTTGTAATAATAGTCATTAGCTCTACAATAATTATAGGTATAAGTAGGCAATCTAGAATATGGAATAGACAGCCTCGGGCTTTTGAACAACATGTTGATGGATCCCTCAAACCATGGGCAATTGTGATGACTCACCTATATATGCTTCTCGCCAGTTAACTTGGATATGCTCAGATGGGACCATTACAGATATGTTAAACCCTATTCATCCTGGTCTGCAATGTACTTTGGGAGTACCATCATTATGTCCTTCTTACTACTCTGAAAAATTTATTTCTCAAGGGTTGTGGCATCCCCGTACCAAACGAAATACAGATGGTACTGGTTGGATGGTGTCCCAGCAATTAGCAATATGGGCTGAAGAATTCTTTGGACTAGGAATGGGTCACCTTAGAACTAGAATTATGTTGTCCAATTTAACTGCACAAGTGGAAACTTTAGCGGACCTTACTAATGACAACTTTGAATTGCTCAATGCCCAAGTGCAAGCTGTCTCAAGAGTCACACTTCAAATCCGACTCGTGCCAGATATGATACTACTCAAAGAACAAGGAGTGTGTGGATACCTAAAAGCAAACCACGAACAAGAAGAATGCTGTGTCACAATTCCTAATGTGTCCCTAACTCTCCAGGAAAACCTCCAGAAGATGAAGAAGATAGCTGAAGTGACACATGAGCTGCAGGACCAAATAAAGGACACTTGGTTGGGAAATATTTTTGCGAAAATAGGATGGGTATTTACTGGATGGATTACTAACTTGTTGCAAACATTGATTATTATAATAATTTGCATTATTGTAGTATGCATTGCCGTTAGTTGTGTTAAAAGAATTATTGTAAAATCTATCTCTCAGGTAAGAGTCCACCTGGAAACTGGGGAATACCTGGATCTACTTACTTAAACACTCAGATGAAAATTATACAGACACATTGGACGATGATGGCATATCCGTGGTGGATCTGTGACTCAGGTCACGGGGTGGAATGTATGGGAGCACCCAGCCAAACCAGTTTCAGAGCACAATAGGTGAGATGCAGGGAGTTGTCATTCGACTCAGCTTCATCTCCGCCTTGCCTCTTCTATGCAGAGATAACTTGGGGGGGAGCTGCAAAATGGCTCAGCCCGGGGTTGTCTCGAGATTGCATCACAATAAGAACCAAAACCGACTGGGGCCTTAGCTCCCTTAACAAACAAAATGCCCTGAGTCCCATCCCACCACTATTCCCGTGACTTTGAGTGCTAGACATCACAAAATTGGCCACAGAGACTTAGCTATCACACCACCAGAGGTAAATATCCCAGATAGTGTAATCCTCTCAGGCATAATCCTGCACCCCCACAGAATCAGAAAATATAAACCGCAAGGTTTGGGGAGAAAAATGGGGAATCTTCCAACGATACAGCTGGCCTGTAGGAGATTCGTCCCCCCCTTGTCCAGGATGCTGTACAGGGTAACTTCCCAGGGATTGAGCGACCTTACCTGAGAGAGAGGGTAAGTGACTAAGAAACATACGGATGGTATATGGCATACTATTAAGATTGTGATTGGTTCACTCTTTTAAGGTATTCATATCTAGCGCGCTTGTGATTTGTGTTGTTACTTGTTGGGGTCATTTGTAGGTTGCAATAGTGTATTCCGCGAATTGCTTTTAAATTGCAATAGTGTAATCGCCATTGTACACATAGAACCTGCAAAAGTGACGTATTGAACCTGTGAGTGAAGTCCAAATAAATTGCTAATTTGAACCTCTCAGTGAAGTCCTTTTCCACATTTTGTCACAAAGTACTTAGGCAGCTAAGGTTTCCAAGTGGTCTTGGTATTCTGCCTAACTCAGGCCTACAGGTTCTGCCCTCTGACACCTAGACCTCAGCCAGTATAGTGCTAAGCATCGCAAAAGCTAGGTCTCTTTGTACATGCAACCACAGGTCTTTAAGTGTGTAGGGAGGGGGAGTCTTTTTACACAGCGAAAGTATTATATACCAAGCTCTATCCAGCTTCTAAGACAAGGAAATTCAGGAGGTTTCTGGTAGAACAAAGCTTTGCTTAAACTCTAATAATTTGACTAACTTTTAAGTTTGCATGTGGATACAAAGCATTTTTACATGCAGCACCTTTTACAATAGGTTTTCAAATAGCATTCTAACTACACATACCTTTGTGAAATCACTTGGAATATTTATTAGTAGTTCCATTTGACAAATAACTTTGTCCAACAGTTACTGAAGATTGCTAATCTGTGCTCCTGTTTTACAGAGTACAGTGCAAACTTTTCAGTACCTCATTTTCCTCAGCAATCACAGAAGCAGAGAACAGGAATAAGAGGGAAGCTTATACTTTTCCAGTCCCATGCAAGTATATGCTTGCTTTGATTGCCTGAAAACAGCTGTTGCTCTTAAAATGGAATTCTCATGGAGATCTACCTTGTGATTTAAGTCTGAAGAAGCCTGCTATCATTTCTCATATGACGACAACAGAGCATTAGTTGCAGAAGCTTGACAAGTGGTTTGAAGTGCAAGATGGAACGAAGCAGCAGGTACGAAACTACAGGTTGTCTTATCCAGTTATGGTTGTTAGGCTCACTGACCACCAGACTACCACCAGAAGGAGAACTGCATTACCATTCTGAAGGGAAGGCTGAGTTCAGAAGGTGGGCACGCTGGGTGCAAGCATGCCCTGCTAGGGCTCCAAGAAATTGTCAGTCATCTGTAAGGTCCCAGTCCGATTGGTCTGGGAGGGGGACACACTGATTCCAGGGTGCGATTAAGACACAAACGAGGTCAGATGCTGTTTGCTGTAGCTTTACTACTGTTACCTTAAAATAATGCTAAATGGCAATAGAGAAAAGGAAGAGGTATAGGAAAGAAGGAAAAGAGAAGCAGTGTTACGGAGTGCAGCAAGAAAGATCACCACCAGCAGGTCCGCTTTGGTCCGCTTAGTTCTGTGCCACGCGACGACTTGAAGGTCCTCCGGAGTCAACAGTGTCCCGTTGATCCATGATTCTCAGGTCTCTCAAGTCGTAACGATGGCAAGGGTTGACAGTAGTGAGGGTCCCATTTGCAGTGGGGGGCAATGGTAATTTATAGTCCCTGTCAACTCATGGTTTGACCAATCAACGTGACAGTTACCTATGCTCATCCAATTATTGTCCAACACAGTTGCTGTGCAAGCCCCTCTTGCCTCTGCCCCCTGGGCAGTGCTGGGGCCTGCACGGCAGATGAGTTTCTCGGGGCAAACAAGATATAGTTGTTTTGAGAACCAAGGACATACCTCCTTTGATGTTATATCATGTACACAGGTGGTAGATATCTTGCAGCAAGCGAGCTTTGAGACATCCTGTTTTCTGTCAATTCTCACGTCCAGTTTCTCACATCATCCTACTTTTATCATAATCCCTTTAGCCAAGTAAAAGTCATAGTAATCAGCTGTGTGAATGGAACAGTGAATTTTCTTTTCTTCCCCCAAGATACATGAAGTACATCATATAACTTAGTTTGTGAAAGGGACATTTCTGCCTCAACTTGCAATAGTGCAACTGGGTAACTATCTATTACTCAGAACAATAGACCTGTACCAACCAAATCCTTGGGAGGAAAGGCTGCTCTCTGAAATGATGACTTGCACACCACACTGTCTACACAAACCCCTTATCAGGAAAATGTTTTATACCACTAAGAAAGTCAAAGTACATGGTTTCAAGTTTCTATAGGTAAAATACCACGCTACAACATCAAGGAGATTTTAAACACAGAAATAATATAAAAAGAAGGGTTTTGTCCCCCAAGATGAGGTGGCTTTTTTGACTATATAGGCATTTACATAATATAGAATCATAGAATGGTTTGGGTTATAAATGGAAACATCTTATTTTAAGCTAGGATACAGGTCTGTTGCAAAAGTGATACAACGTTGAGCTTTAACCCAGTAGTTCAATTAAAACTCAGTGATTAATCCTTGATTTCATCTATATCTAATGTCTATTTAAATGAGTTATATGATTATTATAAACTGAATATAAATACCCTGTCTTAGCCCAATGTCTAGCATCCAGTGCTTTTTCGCTTGTGAGAAGCATTTTTGAGAGCCCATCACTGGGAGCAGCCTAGAAAGCTTTAAAACAAATACCTTAAGTTTAACATAGGAACCTAGAGACACTGCATTGAAGAAAAGGAGCAAAACACAGCCCATTTTTCCATAAAGACACAGTTTTATATGGGGCAGAATGAACAGTGGAATAATTTAGAAGAACAGGAAAAGCTAAATAAAGATATTGGCTAACACACCAGAAGGCTGTGCCGCCATCCAGCGAGACCTGGACAGCCTGAAGAGTTGGGCAGAGAGAAACATAATGAAATTCAATAAAGGCAAGTGTAGGGTGCTGTACCTGGGGAGGAATAACCCCAAGCACCAGTACAGGTTGGGGGCTGACCTGCTGGAGAGCAGCTCTGAGGAAAAAGGCCCAGGAGTCTTGGTGGACAATAGGATGCCCATGAGCCAGCAATGTGCCCTTGTGGCCAAGAATGCCAATAGCATCCTGGGGTGCATCAGGAAGAGTGTGACCAGCATGTTGAGGGAGGTTATCCTGCCCCTCTACTCTGCCCTGGTGAGGCCACATCTGGAGTACTGCGCCCAGTATAGATTCTATACTTAGAAACCATGAAATACAGCACTAAAAATCAATTGATTTCCAAGTCTACCAAAGGTGTA